>CM034353.1:85230271-85270173 GCA_019925275.1 Mytilus edulis | reverse complement strand
TTGATTATTCTTTTTTCTCTGACCCTTAGTCGATTTATACTAATCTTCGAACGGTTGATTATTTTGTTTTTGATCAACGTGTGTTTATTTATAAAGATCTAGGTTCTACATTTTGAGAATTCAATAATGATCATTGCCATATTGTGTTGCTTTAACTGAATTTGCTTTTGTGACATCAGGAAAAAGATTCCACCACCGAAAATCGTTTAATACTGTATTGCTTTACTGGTAAATTGTTTTAAATATTTAAAATGCTCGACAAGCCTCGCAATTTTAATTAGAGAATTTATCCGTCTCGAATGGAGAAACATCGTATCCCACTCGATGAAGCACTAAATGTGTAGTAGGCTCTGCTGATGTTATAACAGATTTGACACAAGGCAATTAAACAATTAGACCGTCTCGCTGGTCTCGCGGTAACGTGCTTGTCGCAATAAGTCAAACATTTATAGGTAAAACCACACATACATGTATGATGCTTGGTAAATTTGTAACTTCACCATTTTCCACGCACAATTCAGAAGCAAAGAAACGTCGATTATCAACAACACAGGGTTTATTCATATCCCCATTTAATTGTTCCTGTCTTAAATAGGCATGTAATATTTGCCACTGGACGTTAAGCTGCTATTCGTTCATCTATTTATATTTCGTTCAAAAACATCATTTATGTGTTTATTTTCATATCTATTTTGTTAAGGATTGGAACCTTAACTGAAAGCGATTTCATTAACGCTTATAATTTTCCTCCTTTTTCTTCTGAATATTAACGTCACTGTACACATTTTATATCTATTTAGCGAAAATAGCAGCGGAAGTCTTACACGTTTTCTTAGGGAATATTCAATTTGTATTTTTATCGGAAATATGTAGGTAAATATTTTTAGTTCAACTGCTCTAAACTAAAGGTGTGTTTGATTCCATATGTAATAATAATGCTATATCTTAGGAAGAACGTAGGGAACACTATGTTTGTTTGGTATTGTTTTTGGGTTTTTTTTACAGAAAGAAAGATTTGTACTGTAATTGATATTTGAATCTATGTCTGTGCATATTAATATGTTTATTAGTAAATTACACACAGCACGTTTCTTATACATCAGTACTCACCACATGTGCTTTATACTTTTATAATCCCTACGTCAGTCATAGAATCATTTCAACTTTTGTTCATTCACATTAATTCAATAATTTCCAATTCTAACTATAACTTTTATTATTTTTTCAAACAAATATATAGTTTTCACGTTTAAATCAACACATGTATAATGTAAGTCAGTGAACCGGATATACGTTAATTATTATGAATTACAGTGCCAGTGATGCGTAGCAGGCAGGGCCGTAACTAGCCACTTTGAATACTGAGGCAAAATATATTCGCCGAGCGTAGCGAGGCGAAAAAATTTTGGTGAAATGTCTAGCCCCCAGAAGCTTTGAGTAAATAACGTAAAATCGTGCATTCTGAGCGTTCAAGGGACTCTTTCTTACATTGAAACGCAAATAATCTTTAACTAAAGTAAAGTTCGAATTTTTCATAATCATTAATACCGGGTCTGTCGTCTGCTCTAGTCTTGTATTTTGCTGACTTTGATGATTTTTTTATGACTAAATTTGAATATATAGTGACAGTGCAGTATTATACTTTAAGTACTAGTACTGCGTAATTCGACACTAGGGACCATCTTGACCTTCTTTAACAGTATTAATGATTCTTTTATTATTGAGTACCCTCCAGCAACTATTAAGATGAAGAACAGGAATAAAAATTTTGACCTTTGATCATTTGTATTTTTTCTATGCATTGTGACTTTGTGTGCGATAAGTTCACGTGTATGTTTACCCCATATTCCTTTATTTTCTGTCTGAACACGACTTAATGCAAGTTTAACCCTTCAATGTAAAAGGTCATATGGCAATACATTGATGTTGTTTTTTTCAAATGATTAGGTAACGGGAAATCGGTGGTCTTACTTAATTTAAACCATGTCAGCTTTGTAGTTTTGTCCACAGGCGCTTGGGTAAATGATACATACATATTTTTATTTTTTGTTGTTGTTGATCAAAATAGTCAATTTTCTATATTTATAATACATATGTATCACTTTTGTGCATGTCTCAGAGAAAACACCCAATTTTACAAACCATACCAAGAAAAATTGGGTATTTTTTTCTGAGTCGTTTAGATCACTCGAAACTAGGTGAGACATGCACAAAAGTGATATACATGTATATGCATTATTAATGTAGAAAATTGAATATCTTTAGAACGAACGAGAAAAAAATATATCTGTATCATATGCCCAAGGCCTGTGGTTTAATATGCAAAAAAGGCAGTTTTGTATTCTTTGATATTAAGTTCAATTATCGATGCTGAAAAGACATTTTTCTTTGTGTCCAGTAGCATCGTAGAGCATATTCCTAAAATATTTTCCCGCACAATATCTGGACATTGGTGGACATGCAACATTGCACACGTTTAGAAATGAAAATCAACACTCAGACTATAGTCATAAAGTAGGAAAATAAAAGAACAAAAGACCGTGAAACCCGAGACACAGAAGTACAAACAATAGACCATCAACTCCGAAAACCAAAAGTTAAATAGAAACATGGATCACGAAAAAAATGCAGGGGAGACATCAGGGAGTGAAGAGAACTTGCTTCTTGCACTACACTTTCCGTGAAAACAATTTGATATAAAGACAATCTTTTTTTTTTCATTTTTTTTTTTTTTTTTTTGAAATTTCCAGCATGAGGCATTTGCCTCATTTGCCTCAATGTAGTTACGGCCCTGGCAGGTAAAATCAATTGTATTGGTTATTTTTAAATGTATACTTATGTAAACTATGGGAAGTTTAAACTCATTTGATATTTTCCCTGGTCAAGTGAGGCTGTTAAAAAACAGGGGTCCCTAAGTATGCGACCTGGGCTACTTAGGTATTTATATAGCAGGAAATAATTGAATAAAAATATTTGTTATCGTAAAAAAAAAAAAAAAAAAAAAAAAAAATTGTATTTTTATGATGTTACATTATACACGTCTTTCAATATAGTTAAATATATTCAAATATATACAAAACGTTCACAGTATATATCAACAGATGAAGTATTCACTATAAAAATTAAAATCTTCGGAAGCGTCCACAAAAAGTAATCTTTTTAAAATGATAAAATACAATATGTTACAAGCAGCAATATCCTTAAAAAATGAATGCGAAGCATGGAGTTATGTCAAATTGTTCTTTTTTATAAAAGAAATAAAAAAAACCTGTTACTCCTTTTTTTAGGATGTGAATGTAAGCATTGATGCAATTTGAATACTCTTCATTACCGAATCATTGAACGTTTGGAGGTTAGTTCAATATAAAACAAATGTGGTATGATTGCCAATGAGACAACTCTCAACAAGAAACCAAATGACACAGAAATGCACAACTATAGGTCACCGTACGGCCTTCAACAATGAGCAAAGCCCATACCGCATAGTCAGCTATACAAACCACAAAATGACAATGTAGAACAATTCAAACGAGAAAACTAACGACCTTAACTATCATGTACAAACAATGAACGAAAAAAAATTATGTAACACATTAATTAACAAACATTAACGACACCAACTGAATTACAGGCTCCTGAAAGGAACATACATATAGAATGTGGCGGGGCTAGTCATGTAAGCGGGACCCCCTCCTAACCTGGGACAGTGGTGTAACAGTACAACATAAGAACGAACTATACAAATCAGTAAAAAAGGCTTAACTCATGAGATGGACAAAAATACAAATACTACAAATACAAGTGGACCATGGTGGCCGGGTACTTGTACATCCCAACAACAAAAAGACACTAAATGCAGATCTAAGAGTACTCGCAGTTACTGACAGCTAGTTCAAAGCCACTGACATTTAAAAAAAAATTTGCATCTAAGACTTATCAAACCCATTTTTCTATAATTCAATATAGGTTCAAAATTAAATTGGTGTTACTTTACAGAACAAAAGTCTTCATCTACAAAATAATCAAAGAATAGAAAGTGTTGTCTGGATCATAAATAGACATACTACTAGGTGAAAAACACTGCCAAAACAGGTGAAAAACACTGCCAAAACAGGTGAAATATTGGTACCGTGACGGTTGAATATGATACATATCGGTCATCTGTTGGAATTGTTTACCCTTAAAGGAGTGTAGTATAGTAACTTACTTAATAATGACTTTACGGTTCAACTATCAAGCAAGATTCTTTTTTAATTTTAATGAAAGCTGTAAGGTTAAAAAGGTCGATGAAGGATATTGCGGAATCGAACGAACATAATATATGTACATTGTATTATTAGTAGAATTCATTATTAAATAACTGAGTCGCTCTAATTCTTGTCCGTTTCATATATACTTTTCACGAACCTTCACCGATTAACTATAATTAGAACGTACGTGTGGTTTGTTTGATCTCAGTCTCTTGATGATCAAATTAAATTACCACGTAAATATTTCTTGTTTTTTTTAACAATTTTGAGTGGAATAGAATCTGATTCCTTAGCTTTCGATGCACCTGAGATCACTCTCTTATTTTTTTTGTAGGGTTGATGGAATACATATGTTAACCAGTGCAATACATTTGCGCGAATTTCAACTAAATTGGCGCGTTAAATCATTATGTTTTTGCGCAGCTTTTGATTCCAATTGCGCGCATTTATTTTTCAAGTAAAACACCGGTAAACACAGGCAGTTTATAATTATAAAACTATATTTCCTTTTGCTTTTAACAAGTACGCCCTCCGTTAGTCTTAGTCCCCTGTTCACCAATGAGAGGGGACGTGGTATTTCTAGCATGTTCCGTTATTTGTGCAAAAGTCCTGGCAATATATATATACAGATAAAAATGTAAAAACCTAAAAGTAAAAGTATTAACATGTGAACTCCCCCTCCCCGATATGTAGAAAAAGAGAGGTCCGGATTTCGCAATGGAAAATTATCGTTTTAATCAGTTCTCTGCGCAAATGCTTTATTTTGTTTATTTATTAGACTGGCTAAACAAAATAATGCTTTTATGTATATTTCGCATGCTAATGTACAAAGGATAGAGTCACATACATAGAGTTAGTTTTTGTTGAAAGATAAAATTAATAATTCATTTAAAAGATGTTCGTTCTGGAGGTTTTCTCGAATTAGCTGACGATACGACCGAATTTTCAGCCACATTCTAGCAGACGCAATATTTCAGGACTTGTGATTCTTATAATGAAAAGAGGGTTGCTATTCACAAAGAAGCTATTCAATCAAGATTTCCATATGGTAAATTAAAAAAAAATCTTTGTGTATTTTACTAACGCCACCACGAGTTGGATGACCCTCATTGAATATCTGTTTCATAAACGACGATGGATATTTGATAAATTGGATTTACGATGAGTATTTTATATTGTGCTCTAAAACTAAGTTCTTACATTAACATTGAAATGCTCTTTTCAATATAGATATATAACTATTCATACTATATATCTGAATTATTCGCGCAAATGAAATGTATTATATTGGCCCAAATAAAAGTTTGTTTGTGTCGCAATGCAAGAGGTCTTTTTAGGCGCAAATTGAATGCCAATTGAAGCACTCACAAAGCACCGGATCGAAGAATTGCAATCTGACAGCTGATCATGTATCTCTATTTCGAGGGGATGCATTTGTTTACATCCTGGAAGCTAATATTAACCACAACATTTTTACTTTAAGAATATAAGAAATAAGCCGAAAACATTGATCCCACAATATCCGTATAAAGATTGCTTGCTGTTACATATACATTGTACATGTGTATGCATACATGCAATCACGTACAGTAAATTTGTCTCCTGTTTAAGAATGACTGCACTCAAAATAAGCTCTATCTTGTTGTGGGTTTTTTTTTCTAAGTTATACCACCGAGACTAGCGTGTGAGGATGATACACGTGAATGGTCTGTGTGCAAAACGTAATTGGCACAGAATAAGATTTTAGTACTAGATGGTACATAGATGTATACGAGTGTACATGTATAGGTCTAGTAATTCTGTTTTCCCCAAAAAATAAGTATTCACTGACAATAATGTGTTTATCATGATTTGTTTCTTTATCATATGAAATTTGAGATTTGGATTTAATGAGTGTAAATATGACATTCCTTGCACTTTTAGCCTTGTTTTATTTTAACTAATTTGCATACAGATAAAAACCATAAATTGCATTTTATTAAGGTTAGAGAGTTGGCGTCGAAAATACAAGTTTAACCCACTAATTTACGTTAAAGTTTCTATAACAAGCCATGACAAAGATATTTGATATTTATTTGTTCTATATCTATCTTACGAATACAATAAATTAGATTGGCTTTTGTTTTAATATATATCTGAAATTGATAATTCCTATTATAATTATTGATATTTGCACGATATTGCATGGCATATTTAACCAAATTTATTGTATGACTGATGCATCAATTTAAAAATATGTGGCCTGGTTTCCCATATGCTTAATTGGTATTTTTAACAAGACACCAAATATTACTATTTATCCTGAAACCACCAAACTATTGTACAAATACCAGTTTATACAAATATATTTTGCTTTATATTTAGTCTTAAATGCATGATGTTTTATTATTTGTTATTGGCTTTGATTTAGCTGTCAGAAACATCGACTACTCTCAGATATGTACGTAGTGGTGTTTTTGTTGTTGCGGGGATGTATAAGTAACTGGTCACGTCCACTCTGTGCTTTTTTAATATATATTTCAAGTTGTATCCGTCTGATAAGTTAAGCCTTTGTCTGTCCCAAATCAGGGCCCTGCAATTCAGTAGTTGTCATTTGTTGCTGTGTTACATATTTGTATTTCGTTCATTGTTTTGTATATTAATTAGGCCTACAACCTCAGTGAATTAACCTTCTTGTATTGACAAGTTTGGATATTCAACGGGTTGTTCATCATCCCTGTTGTCAAGGGTAACCGAATGTCTGAGGCGGAGATAGACAATGGCGCAAACGCTTTTACAGTTGGTCACATAGGTTATCATGTTTTTCTTAGAATGTCCACTGTACATAAATGTTAGAACTATAATCAGTTCTTTGAAAATATCCAACACTTAGTTGTTATTTCCATGAAACATATTCTATTTGGAACAGACGTAGTTAGTGTTGAACAAGACACAATCCTTTTCAGAAATATACATAGTTATATACGCCTTCAAAACGATTCTTTGATTAATATTGCTGCATTTTAAAATGTACCCGTATTCAACCGATTATTGGAAATGCCATGGTAGCACATTTACATTATTCTGCTCATGTTAGTCTATTGTAAACCGTGCTGTGTGCGGCGTAGTCTGGGTCCTGTATGAAAAATTTTAAAACTCCCCCTATCGGTCAAAGACTTGTATGAAGTGAGGTTGTAGAAATTGGTTTATGTACCATACTCTTGCATTAAAAACCAGATACATCGTATAATTAAATCTTCCTCAAGTTTTTCTGAATGTTCATCGCGGTAGCGGACTATTTGAGAGCTGTTTCTTCGCAATTCATGTGTTTTGGCTCCAGATTGCAATATACAGCTGAGAATAATTTTAAAATTTAATCTAAACAATTTTTCCATACCCTTTTCTTTGTGTCATATATGTGCATATGTATGTCATCAGTATCTTCCATAGGTTTGATATCCACGATTTGAAATGGTTAAACATAATTTCTTTTTTGGTGTACTGTAACATATCGATGGCAAAAATCTGTTTTTATTTAAAATGCAATATTGCAATGTCCAAAGTTTCCCCAAACTTTGGCCAAGATTAGAATTTCCATTCATTTGAGTGATACCTTTTCTGAAAATGTTTAAATATGTCTATCAAGAGATCAAATAAAAATCATATATGTCTTACGTCTCATCCTTTTTGTAACTTTGCGTCAAAAAGTTCGTGTGACAAAAAAGGTGTTTGTAAACAATACAATAATTTCTGAACCTATGGCCGTTCTGGTTATGAAAATACGGACGGTCAATCAGTAAACAGACTATAGAACTGTAATGTTGATGAACTTAAAGAACCACTTTGAAGACTAAATTATTCAACACCTGACTAATAACTGAATTTTATTGCACACTAACTTTCATATTTGAAAATTCTGCAGGGAACAAAATGCGAAACCACACTCCTATCTGTGGATTGCTACATCAGAGGTTAATGCGGTAAGGGGTCGATTCTGTCGCGTAAAGTACCGAATGTAGCGATCTTTCTTTCACGTCGTCATGTTAGGTCTTTGTTAGATTCTTCGGGCATCCTATTATTTAACAGTAAAAATCTGTTCTTTATTGTTAGAAAATTAACTTTTGAAGTCCGGCTTTTCTTTGTCTATGGATTTTGTATTAACACCACAAATATAATTCAATGTTCTAACTTTTAAATAAGGTACCCAAAATAAACTAAACGAACCAACTAAGAAAACTGTTAGTAAACTCAGGTGCTCAGGTAGAGTTAAAAGTAACAAATCGATTTTTCAGATGTTCCAAGTGTATCATCAAACGCTTAACAGTCGTTGGTTTACAGCGTTTAGAAACTACAGCATCCTGTTTTTCTTTAGTACCCATATTGTCTGTTTTACACGGTTGTACTTTTTTTTTTAAATTCGTACTGATTCCCGCAAAATTATTACCGCAATTTGTGAGATTTATGATCATCGGTAAACTACTTCTGTTGCCACTAGTTCGTATCTTCACATATTGGATATTTTCATCGTTATACTTCTACTAATTCAGGTAAATCCCTAATATTTGATTATTGTTTGTTCGAGGGGGTAGTCCTTTTTGTCATATTACTCTACATAGATAAAGGCAGATGTGGTGTGAGTGCCAATGAGACAACTCTCCATCCAAATAACAATTTAAAAAAGTAAACCATTATAGGTTAAAGTACGGCCTTCAACACGGAGCCTTGGCACACCTGCTTGATCATCATACAGCATCGGCTTTTTCATGTTTGGACTCATATAGCATACTTCAAGCTAGAGCCTCTCGGAAAGAATAAAGGGAAGCTAGTGTTATTCTTTAACTCAACTTCCCACTATATAGAAAATGTCCACTCACTAAATAATTCCAAGCTTGGTGATCATATCAAAGCCATATATCCAATCAGACTTGAAATAAAGGATACCGCATATACTGCTAAAATATACCTTGTTGACGTGCATATATACATTAACAATGAAGGTCGGTTGAACACAAAACTTTACAACAGAATAGACGAGATCGTCTTTCCAATTGATGACATTCCTTTACTCAGAAGACATTGCAAATGGAGGAAATATCTTACAGTTGAAATATATTCTGCAACTCGCATTCTCTACCATATATAGAATGTATGTCGAATAATACTTATTACGTGTTAGAGCAACACGCTCGGTGTGGGATAAGTGTTGCGCAGTCTTTAATTTCCTATGTAGAGTTATATCAACTGTAGATCGTTTTCTGTTTTGTTTTAGTCATGATTTCGTCGATCTCTCTTTTTTATGTCAATTTCAATAAAAGAGTATTATTTTTTTCTAGTGTGATTTGGATTCTGACTTTTCACTTTAAAGCTGATGACTTTAATCCGATTCACGGTAATCCCAAGATGGTGGACGCAGAATGAGGTAAGAATTAGTATTGTCTTCTGAAGTGTTTCTATGATTTATTCTATATAAAGCATGAAATGGTATGATAAAAATCTATAGAAGGTTCACGGCGAAATCACGTCAAATTACTACTGAAAAATTACTTTAACATTAAAACAAAACATTGGCAAACCTAGTTCTGAAATCAAGAGGTTAAATAAGTACATTTTAGTTAAATTGTAAAACAGTGAAAATCAATTTATGGTCAATTCAACGAAGAATCGAGGGGTTAAATTTGGTATAATTACTTACAATAAATTTATAAAAGCAATCAGTCAAGCCTAACAACGTTTAAAACACTCACATCAAATGACGCAAAGAAGTTAAGCACCGGTTTTCCTATGTAGCCATCAACAAAACATCACTTAAACCATGACATACTTCTATGTACATTCCAACACCTAACACTCTAGTAAAACTTTCGGTATCTACGTGTTGACAAAATTACGACAAGTACACGTTCTAAAAGTATCCAAATATAGATAAATATTGCTTTTAGACGTCATAAAATAAAATAAACTGTCTTATTGTATGACGTAGTAAAATTCAATATACATTTATTTTCACCCTATACAAATAGGTAATGGTATTTTCATTCACAAATATCCTCTATTTCTTATCACAATCAGGTAGTAATGGTTATAGACCTAGGAACATGTTATCTTGCACCCGCTGTGTAAATTTCCGCCATTGACACTTCAGTCAATTAAACGGAGATTTCCTATGAACAGTGGAATCATTGTGGGCTTTGTAAGGATATATGTTTATCTTAGCCTAATCGTCGATATCAACCATGTACAATGCTTGACCTTAGAGATTTCAAATATAAATAAATAAACTCATCATATATACCAGGGTTAAATTGAGTATTAACGCAAGACGCGCGTTTCATCTACAAAAGACTAATCAGTGACTCTCGAATCCAAAAACGTTAAATAGGCCAAAAAAAGTACGCAATAGTAGAGCATTATGGACCAAAATTCCTAAAAGTTTTGCCAAATACAGCTAAGGTAATCTTTTCCTGAGGACGAAATCATTATATTTTTAGAAATAGTATTCATATTATTTGGATAATCATTGATTTATGTTCCTTTTGATTATACAACTCCTTACGCATTTAAGTACACATAGTATTTACTGTTTTTAAAAGGTTTTGGTTTGATCTTTCTTGATGCAGGTAGAACGAGAATATCCATTGGGACACATCAAACTTATGAAGTGTTATTGTTTATTTAAACTGCCTTATCTTCTTATAGATAGTTAAAGCACTGTTATATATATTTGTTTTAATGTAAATCAATAAGAAAGAAAACTGTTTAACTCAAACAAGCTTAGACTTCTTGATCACCTGTTTTCATGCATTGCACTTTCATTAAAATATTTGATTTTCAGAAAGCATAACTGTTTTAAAGTTAAATGGTACTAAACAAACGTACAAATATATCATTTCAACTTAGCGGTTTGTCTACTTTTAATCATATATATTCGTCAGGTAAATGAAGTTTGATTCAATAAACTAAAATTGATAAAAATTCAATATGCTATTAACTTCATACTTTATTTGGCATTTTTACCTTTTTTTTCATTCGATCGTCACTGATGAGTCTTTGTAGTAGAAACGCGCGTCTGGCGCAAATATTTTCTTAATTCTGGTATATATGATGAGTTTACTTTCAAAGATTTCATATACATATTTGCATCTTTTCTGTATCATTTTAATAGATTTGGATTTTCAAAAAGTTTGGCCCTAAGCATCACTGAAGAGAAATTGATAGCCGAAATGCTCATCTGATGCAGAAAATTGGTACAGTTTTTACTATTTTAACACTATGATTGTAAGTAAATTTTATAATATCTAATGTCTTTTATTTTATTTGAATTTTATTCATTTTGATTATTTATCAAACGAAAAACTCTAAATGATGTTCACTCCTCTTTAAAAAAACCAAGCTTTTTAGAAGACTGTAATAGAATAATAGTATATACAGAAAGGAACTTAAAATCGAAAAAAAATTACCGGTTGGTGTCCCATTTTTGTAGATGGAGGAAACTAGGGGATTCAGAAAATGTGACAAAAACACAAAGAGTAGCAAACATCTTAATAACCTAGTGGACACAAAACGTTAACCTCATTATCCATAACAGCCTAATAGATCTTCAGATATCCCGATAATTGTCTGATATGTAAATTAGCCGATTGTTGATGTAGATTTGCAAAGTGGACGACGCATGTCGGGAAGACTCATCCGGTTTCGCTACGTAAATAACTCATGCCAATCTCTTTATTTTCAAAAAAAAATATTTGTATATTCAATAAAATTGAGATTGGAAAACTGATTGATGGGTTTTGAACATCAATAAACTTCTGTTGTCTCTTATTTACATATAGACAACATTCAACTTATCCGCTAAGTTAAGTTTGCAAATTGCCACTGCTTATTATCGTATCTTTTTTGCAACTTATTATTTGAAATGTATGTAAATCCCATTCTAAGATAACTATTGTAATAAAAACACCGTTAAAACTTTTCTTTAGAAATATTTCGGTAGACGTTAAATCGTGAATCACTTTCAATGCCTGTCTTTTAATATGGGATTATATATGCAAAAATAGAAATTACAGAAGCTGAAAAAAAACAACATGAATAACACCTTTTAAGCCATAAATCACGAACAAATGTGTATTGTTGATAATTCAATGATGTTACGTGGCTGTAAAATACATAGCATTGTTTCGTGTCGATGAACTGGTGTTTATTCTAGGGATAATCCCTTATACAGTATAACTCAGGTTCCTATTTATTTTACCTACATGCATATATATATACATTATTTTCTTCTAGCTAACATCCGAATTACGAACCATAGTGCATGTATTTTAACTGTTTTTTCGTGGTCTTCTTTTTGATCATGGTTTTGTCTGTTTTTCTTCAACTTTGTTTATGTTTTGATGATGATTTTCATTTGTGTCTGCTTCCCATTTTTTTTATACTGTATGTCCTCTTGGAGGTCTGAAAAATATCTCGGATTTTCATTTTTTTTCTTCATCAAAACTCATTCAGGCATGTTTGAATACCCTATGATTATTTTCAAATTACAACCCATATGAAGTTTTGTTTTCTTCAATTGTAAAGTATGTCCATTGTATCATGTTTCATCGATATTGTCAACATAACGATTTTGTATCGTGTCATGATTGTGTTTGCATTGTAACGTACCTATACCTTATGTTTACATTATATCGTATCTATACCTTGTGTTTACATTGTATCTATACCTTGTGTTAACATCGTATCGTATCATACCGTGTGTTTACACTGTATCGTTTCTTTACCTTTTATTTACATTGTATCGTATCTATACGTTGTGTTTACATCGTATCGTTTCTTTACCTTGTGTTTACATTGTATCGTATCTTTACCTTGTGTTTACATTGTATCGTATATATACGTTGTGTTTACATCGTATCGTATCATACCGTGTGCTTACATCGTATCGTATCTATACGTTGTGTTTACATCGTATCGTATCTTTACCTTGTGTTTACATTGGTTCGTATCTTTACCTTGTATTTACATTGTATCGTATCTATACGTTGTGTTTACATTGTATCGTATCTATACATTGTGTTTACATTGTATCGTATCTACACCTTGTGTTTACATTGTATCGTATCTACACCTTGTGTTTACATTGTATCGTATCTTTACCTTGTGTTTACATTGTATCGTATCTTTACCTTGTATTTACATTGTATCGTATCTATACGTTGTGTTTACATTGTATCGTATCTATACCTTGTGTTTACATTGTATCGTATTTATACGTTGTGTTTACATTGTATCGTATCTACACCTTGTGTTTACATTGTATCGTATCTTTACCTTGTATTTACATTGTATCGTATCTACACCTTGTGTTTACATTGTATCGTATCTTTACCTTGTGTTTACATTGTATCGTATCTTTACCTTGTATTTACATTGTATCGTATCTATACGTTGTGTTTACATTGTATCGTATCTATACCTTGTGTTTACATTGTATCGTATCTATACGTTGTGTTTACATTGTATCGTATCTACACCTTGTGTTTACATTGTATCGTATATATACCTTGTGTTTACATTGTATCTACACCTTGTGTTTACATTGTATCGTATCTACACCTTGTGTTTACATTGTATCGTATCTATACCTTGTGTTTACATTGTATCGTATCTATACGTTGTATTTACATTGTATCGTATCTATACGTTGTGTTTACATTGTATCGTATCTATACGTTGTGTTTACATTGTATCGTATCTATACCTTGTGTTTACATTGTATCGTATATATACTTAGTGTTTACATTGTATCGTATTTACAGCTTGTGTTTACATTGTATCGTATCTACACCTTGTGTTTACATTGTATCGTATCTATACCTTGTGTTTACAATGTATCGTATCTATAGTTATCAAAGATACAAGGATTATAAATAAATACAACATCGAGATGGTGATAATATCATGTCAACATCGTTTATATTGCATACCGAGTCTATACCTTTGTGTAAGCATCTTCAACATCGCAATATTGACAATATTGTGTAAAAATTGTATTTGTATCGTATATCAAGAATTGCGTTTACACTGTTCACATAGTCAACATCGTGTTTATAATGCAAAATGAGTCTTTTAGTTTTGATTTTACATCGTTTACATCGTCAACATCGCAATTATAAATATTGTGTCTTTACCTTTGTGTTTACATCGTTTGAGGATAGACTTGTAAGAACTAGATAAAGGTCCAAATGTAAGTCCACTAGTAAAGCTTATGTTAAAAAAATCAATAATTCAATAATTTATATTTTCAATAATGTCGTTTATTGTGTTATATTTGTGAATTTGATTGTGTTTATTTTCTATATCTATAAAAGTTTGGTGCATAAAAAACTAATGAATAAAAAAAAGAAATGCATCTAATCAAAATACTAATGTTCACGTAATTATGGAAATACCTACGTTCTCTATGCATTTTTACCTCCATATTTTTGCAAAATTAATTGATTTTTGTTTACAGTTTTGAAGTTTGATATAGTTGTTTGATAAAAAATAATTGAAAAATAAACGAGAAGGTCGATTTTAATTGTCAAAAGCTCCTTCAATTGATATTCATACAATACAAATAATTTTTACACAATATCATGAACACTGCAATGTAAATCATGTAAACAATATATTGATAATAAATTGTATAAATCGTGATGTTAACTATTTCAACGATGTAAACAGTATACAGGTGTTCTTACAATGTAAACCATGTGAATACAATATCGTTTAAACATTGTTAGTATCGCAATGTAAACACTTTATCGTTACTATATATTGTATACATTGCGATATTTGCGATGTCAACGATGTAAACAGTATATAAACATTCTTCCAATGTTAACGATGATTACATGATATCGTGTTGACATTATAAATATCGCGATATCGACAATAATTTTTTATCATTGTGCGCTCGACATAAATGTAAATTGTACAACGAACACCAGTTGTATTTTCAAGTTAAAAGAGTAAATGGGATCGTGTATCACTTATAAATTCAAAATTTTAAAAAGTCTTTTAAATTGTTAGATTTTAGGAATTTTGAACAAAGTTTAAAAATTAAAAAATTCCACATTTTTAAAAAGTTTTGAAATTTAAAAATTTGTACTAAATAATTAGAATCTTAAAATTCTTAAAACTGTTTTTAAATTTGATAGTTAAGGTATTTGATCAAACTTTAAAAATACTTAACTTAACGTTCAGATTTGATTATTTCGCTATATGAAAGTTTGAATTTTTAAGTTTTTGATGAAGATATCAAAATAAGAAAAGGGGCGAAGAATTTTGAAACTATGATCAAAATTTCAAAAAAAAAAATTAATTTGAAAGATTTTGTAAAGTTTTGAAATGACAAGTGTTACACGGACCTAAATGTCTTATGTCAAATAACAATATTAGTAGACGTATTGAAATTTGACAATTCGTGGCTGTAATAGTTCAAAGTACTGACGTGTATTTTGCGTGTGTGAAAATGTATATTGAACGTTTTTTGCAATATTAAAGAAGCACTGTAAAAGCTAACTTTTCATCCTGAGTCTCTGGTAACAAGTAATATTAATCTGGGGTGTAATCTTGGACTTTTGAACAAATTAGTAAAAACTATTTACTTCTTCAGTTTTAAGTTGTCCGTGTATAAATTATATGAAGTATTAAGAAATTAATATTTCATCTTTCTCAGCCAAAGTTGACCTTATATGGATTTGGCTATTTTTTGTAAGTCCCTTTTTTCTCAGATATCTCTTCAGCTGTATCGGTTCTTATACCTTCAAGGCTTTCAATTATCCTACTGTGAACTTTGAAGACACCGATAATTCTAGAAAAACGTTACGGACATATTGGATTCATGGAGAGTTAAATACTTTGTTATTAAGTATATCTGGAAACTACGTTCAGAATCTTCTTCGTTTCTTGTATATTATTAATTTTAGTAGCTCTCAGTCAGAACTCAGTTACTTCTTGTTAGAATTGAAAACAGTTTTGCTGAGGATGTTAAATACATTTTACTAACACTATAAAAAATAATTCATTCTTAAAATGAAAATCCTGGAATAGATATTTCTACAAAAAAAAAGTATAATTTCGAGGTAAATACCTTCAAAATATATTTCCATAGGTAAAACAAATATTGGCAATGGTGTAAACGTCTTTTGAAATTTGTGATCTTGTTTCCTACACTAGTAGAAGTAAATGTCTGTGTTTTCTGTTGATTGGTAGCCATTGTTTAAGTCAGTTTTTATGGACAACCCCTTTTTGAATTTTCCTTTGAGTTTGTTATTTTTATAGGACCTTTTCCTCCTTCTTGCATTTATGACACATATTCATATAGATGAAAGATTACCCAAAATATGTTTACGGCATACTTTTGACGTACAGTTACTAATATTTTGCTGAACGTGAATGTAAAAATTAATTTTGCTTAAACTACTTAACCAAATGATGCAAGTAGTTACATACTTGTGTGTAAGGCGATTATAATAATTATCCATTTACGTAATTCTATATTTGCTTACTCTATAAAAACTCATCATAGATACCATAATTGACAGTTTGTGCACTATATGCGCATTTTATTGTCAAACAACCCATCAGTGACGCTGGAACGAAAACAATTTAAAAGGCAACGGCAAAATAAAGTACGAAATTGAATACCTCCAAAATGTTTTTGCAAATATAGCTATTTCATCCTCCATGTGTAAGGGGATTATGGTAATGCATTTATGTAATTTTATATTGTGCTTATTCTATTATAATTCCTAATTCCTTTCCATTTACTGTGGATTATTTATTTCGTGTGTATCAACTTTTGTCGATTGAGATATTAACTATATACGTGGATACGTCCTTTTGTTAAATTCTGCATACTAGCCTATCAAACATTTACACTTCATTCAACTTTAAAATTCGTGGTACATCTACACCAAAACAATCTACTAAGTTTTGTTATCCTTAATGGGTATTTTTATTGTCCAGTTTTTGTTTTTAATTCCGGTTATTGTTATGATATATTTTTTTCCTAATTAAGTTGCTGTTATTGATTATTTGATATGCAAACGTCTTCTCATCATATAATACGACAAATAAGTTATCACTTGTGAATTTCAAATACGTATTTGTGTACTTATTGTTCAATATATATTTTGGGTGTTATTCCTATGTATATATTATATGTTATTCAGGTCTCAGACAGCGTATATACTGTGACATTCCCGGCTTAGAGTTTATATCCCCTGAGCCGAAGGCAAAGGGGATATAAGCCCTAAGCCGGAATGTCACAGTATATACCCTTTCTGAGACCTGAATTACACATATATTACGGATTACCCCTTACTTAATGTTATTTTCCAGTGCAGGTATTTGTTGACAACACATATATAGTGAAAAACCCAACATGATATGTTCGGCATACGTGAAGGATTTTCTAATTTGCTGTGAACATAATTTTATCGTGTATGTAATAATTTGTAATAACACTTTTAACATTAAATTTAAGTATTAAAAGTGTAAAATGCGTGATTTTGTATCAAAAATGTATTATTGATTGAAGCACGTCATTATTTTCCCTCTGTGAGCCTCTGACAGTCTGATAGCTTTTGACTACGTCACATAGTAACCGGTGTTATGATGACGTTTTTAAGGTTCCAATTGGGGATAAAAACGTCGTATATACCCCGGCAGTTTCCTGAATATATACTGACATCTCTGTGTTGTTATCCAATCACAAACCTAGACACATTTGTAATCCGTAATATATATATATATATATATATAGTTGACTCGTCTAAACATCAACCCAGCAATGTTAGATCTGTAAATTTGCTTTCGCAAATTTTTGGTTCTTCCCTCGCCGGGATTTGAACCCATGCTACTGTGATATCGTGACACCAAATCGCCTGCACTGCAGCCGTCCCGCTAGACCACACGACCACCTGGGCTCTCATAAAAAGAGCTTTCGGTGGGCATGTGTTACCTTTCCACGTCAGTTTTAATCTAGCGGCGTACTACAGTACATGATATATAAGGCATGAACATGTTATTGTTACAGATCAGCTAAATTATCTATAGTAAAGGATCCTACAAATTAATGTAATATACAGTCACAGAAAATAATTATATTCATAAGTACGTCTGAGTCAGTGACAACTCTACAACAGATGTATCCATCGGATCGCCATCAATGATGGTGATACATGGCTGTGTACATAATGTATATACAACTCGTCTAAACATCAACCCAACAATGTTAGATCTGTAAATTTGCTTTCGCAAATTTTTGGTTCTTCCCTCGCCGGGATTCGAACCCATGCTACTGTGATATCGTGACACCAAATCGCCTGCACTGCAGCCGTCCCGCTAGACCACACGACCACCTGGGCTCTCATAAAAAGAGCTTTCGGTGGGCATGTGTTACCTTTCCACGTCAGTTTTAATCTAGCGGCGTACTACAGTACATGATATATAAGGCATGAAGATGTTATTGTTACAGATCAGCTAAATTATCTATAGTAAAGGATCCTACAAATTAATGTAATATACAGTCACAGAAAATAATTATATTCATAAGTACGTCTGAGTCAGTGACAACTCTACAACAGATGTATCCATCGGATCGCCATCAATGATGGTGATACATGGCTGTGTACATAATGTATATACAACTCGTCTAAACATCAACCCAACAATGTTAGATCTGTAAATTTGCTTTCGCAAATTTTTGGTTCTTCCCTCGCCGGGATTCGAACCCATGCTACTGTGATATCGTGACACCAAATCGCCTGCACTGCAGCCGTCCCGCTAGACCACACGACCACCTGGGCTCTCATAAAAAGAGCTTTCGGTGGGCATGTGTTACCTTTCCACGTCAGTTTTAATCTAGCGGCGTACTACAGTACATGATATATAAGGCATGAAGATGTTATTGTTACAGATCAGCTAAATTATCTATAGTAAAGGATCCTACAAATTAATGTAATATACAGTCACAGAAAATAATTATATTCATAAGTACGTCTGAGTCAGTGACAACTCTACAACAGATGTATCCATCGGATCGCCATCAATGATGTTTATACATGGCTGTGTACATAATGTATATACAACTCGTCTAAACATCAACCCAACAATGTTAGATCTGTAAATTTGCTTTCGCAAATTTTTGGTTCTTCCCTCGCCGGGATTCGAACCCATGCTACTGTGATATCGTGACACCAAATCGCCTGCACTGCAGCCGTCCCGCTAGACCACACGACCACCTGGGCTCTCATAAAAAGAGCTTTCGGTGGGCATGTGTTACCTTTCCACGTCAGTTTTAATCTAGCGGCGTACTACAGTACATGATATATAAGGCATGAAGATGTTATTGTTACAGATCAGCTAAATTATCTATAGTAAAGGATCCTACAAATTAATGTAATATACAGTCACAGAAAATAATTATATTCATAAGTACGTCTGAGTCAGTGACAACTCTACAACAGATGTATCCATCGGATCGCCATCAATGATGGTGATACATGGCTGTGTACATAATGTATATACAACTCGTCTAAACATCAACCCAACAATGTTAGATCTGTAAATTTGCTTTCGCAAATTTTTGGTTCTTCCCTCGCCGGGATTCGAACCCATGCTAATGTGATATCGTGACACCAAATCGCCTGCACTGCAGCCGTCCCGCTAGACCACACGACCACCTGGGCTCTCATAAAAAGAGCTTTCGGTGGGTATGTGTTACCTTTCCACGTCAGTTTTAATCTAGCGGCGTACTACAGTACATGATATATAAGGCATGAAGATGTTATTGTTACAGATCAGCTAAATTATCTATAGTAAAGGATCCTACAAATTAATGTAATATACAGTCACAGAAAATAATTATATTCATAAGTACGTCTGAGTCAGTGACAACTCTACAACAGATGTATCCATCGGATCGCCATCAATGATGGTGATACATGGCTGTGTACATAATGTAATATACAACTATATATATACATAAGTACGTCTGAGTCAGTGACAACTCTACAACAGATGTATCCATCGGATCGCCATCAATGATGGTGATACATGGCTGTGTACATAATGTATATACAACTCGTCTAAACATCAACCCAACAATGTTAGATCTGTAAATTTGCTTTCGCAAATTTTTGGTTCTTCCCTCGCCGGGATTCGAACCCATGCTACTGTGATATCGTGACACCAAATCGCTGCAACTGCAGCCGTCCCGCTAGACCAACACGACCACCTGGGCTCTCATAAAAAGAGCTTCCGGTGGGCATGTGTTACCTTTCCACGTCAGTTTTAATCTAGCGGCGTACTACAGTACATGATATATAAGGCATGAAGATGTTATTGTTAAAGATCAGCTAAATTATCTATAGTAAAGGATCCTACAAATTAATGTAATATACAGTCACAGAAAATAATTATATTCATAAGTACGTCTGAGTCAGTGACAACTCTACAACAGATGTATCCATCGGATCGCCATCAATGATGGTGATACATGGCTGTGTACATAATGTATATACAACTCGTCTAAACATCAACCCAACAATGTTAGATCTGTAAATTTGATTTCGCAAATTTTTGGTTCTTCCCTCGCCGGATTCGAACCCATGCTAAAGTGATATCGTGACACCAAATCGCCTGCACTGCAGCCGTCCCGCTAGACCACACGACCACCTGGGCTCTCATAAAAAGAGCTTCCGGTGGGTATGTGTTACTTTCCACGTCAGTTTTAATCTAGCGGCGTACTACAGTACATGATATATAAGGCATGAACATGTTATGTTACAGATCAGCTAAATTATCTATAGTAAAGGATCCTACAAATTAATGTAATATACAGTCACAGAAATAATTATATTCATAAGTACGTCTGAGTCAGTGACAACTCTACAACAGATGTATCCATCGGATCGCCATCAATGATGGTGATACATGGCTGTGTACATAATGTATATACAACTCGTCTAAACATCAACCCAACAATGTTAGATCTGTAAATTTGCTTTCGCAAATTTTTGGTTCTTCCCTCGCCGGGATTCGAACCCATGCTACTGTGATATCGTGACACCAAATCGCCTGCACTGCAGCCGTCCCGCTAGACCACACGACCACCTGGGCTCTCATAAAAAGAGCTTTCGGTGGCATGTGTTACCTTTCCACGTCAGTTTTAATCTAGCGGCGTACTACAGTACATGATATATAAGGCATGAAGATGTTATTGTTACAGATCAGCTAAATTATCTATAGTAAAGGATCCTACAAATTAATGTATATACAGTCACAGAAAATAATTATATTCATAAGTACGTCTGAGTCAGTGACAACTTACAACAATGTATCCATCGGATCGCCATCAATGATGGTGATACATGGCTGTGTACATAATGTATATAATTCAAGTAGTCTGATCATGACAATCTACAACAGATTACCTCGATCGCCATCAATGATGTTATAATGCGTGTAAATTTATACACTCGTCTAAACTCACCCACAATGTTAATCTTAATTGTTTCGCAATTTTGTTCTTCCCTCGCCGGGATTCGAACCCATGCTACTGTGATATCGTGACACCAAATCGCCTGCACTGCAGCCGTCCCGCTAGACCACACGACCACCTGGGCTCTCATAAAAAGAGCTTTCGGTGGGCATGTGTTACCTTTCCACGTCAGTTTTAATCTAGCGGCGTACTACAGTACATGATATATAAGGCATGAAGATGTTATTGTTACAGATCAGCTAAATTATCTATAGTAAAGGATCCTACAAATTAATGTTATATACAGTCACAGAAAATAATTATATTCATAAGTACGTCTGAGTCAGTGACAACTCTACAACAGATGTATCCATCGGATCGCCATCGCAAATTTTTGGTTCTTCCCTCGCCGGGATTCGAACCCATGCTACTGTAATATCGTGACACCAAATCACTGACTCAGACGTACTTATGAATATAATTATTTTCTGTGACTGTATATAACATTAATTTGTAGGATCCTTTACTATAGATAATTTAGCTGATCTGTAACAATAACATCTTCATGCCTTATATATCATGTACTGTAGTACGCCGCTAGATTAAAACTGACGTGGAAAGGTAACACATGCCCACCGAAAGCTCTTTTTATGAGAGCCCAGGTGGTCGTGTGGTCTAGCGGGACGGCTGCAGTGCAGGCGATTTGGTGTCACGATATCACAGTAGCATGGGTTCGAATCCCGGCGAGGGAAGAACCAAAAATTTGCGAAAGCAAATTTACAGATCTAACATTGTTGGGTTGATGTTTAGACGAGTTGTATATACATTATGTACACAGCCATGTATCACCATCATTGATGGCGATCCGATGGATACATCTGTTGTAGAGTTGTCACTGACTCAGACGTACTTATGAATATAATTATTTTCTGTGACTGTATATTACATTAATTTGTAGGATCCTTTACTATAGATAATTTAGCTGATCTGTAACAATAACATCTTCATGCCTTATATATCATGTACTGTAGTACGCCGCTAGATTAAAACTGACGTGGAAAGGTAACACATGCCCACCGGAAGCTCTTTTTATGAGAGCCCAGGTGGTCGTGTGGTCTAGCGGGACGGCTGCAGTGCAGGCGATTTGGTGTCACGATATCACAGTAGCATGGGTTCGAATCCCGGCGAGGGAAGAACCAAAAATTTGCGAAAGCAAATTTACAGATCTAACATTGTTGGGTTGATGTTTAGACGAGTTGTATATACATTATGTACACAGCCATGTATCACCATCATTGATGGCGATCCGATGGATACATCTGTTGTAGAGTTGTCACTGACTCAGACGTACTTATGAATATAATTATTTTCTGTGACTGTATATTACATTAATTTGTAGGATCCTTTACTATAGATAATTTAGCTGATCTGTAACAATAACATCTTCATGCCTTATATATCATGTACTGTAGTACGCCGCTAGATTAAAACTGACGTGGAAAGGTAACACATGCCCACCGAAAGCTCTTTTTATGAGAGCCCAGGTGGTCGTGTGGTCTAGCGGGACGGCTGCAGTGCAGGCGATTTGGTGTCACGATATCACAGTAGCATGGGTTCGAATCCCGGCGAGGGAAGAACCAAAAATTTGCGAAAGCAAATTTACAGATCTAACATTGTTGGGTTGATGTTTAGACGAGTTGTATATACATTATGTACACAGCCATGTATCACCATCATTGATGGCGATCCGATGGATACATCTGTTGTAGAGTTGTCACTGACTCAGACGTACTTATGTATATATATAGTTGTATATACATTATGTACACAGCCATGTATCACCATCATTGATGGCGATCCGATGGATACATCTGTTGTAGGGTTGTCACTGACTCAGACGTACTTATGAATATAATTATTTTCTGTGACTGTATCTTACATTAATTTGTAGGATCCTTTACTATAGATAATTTAGCTGATCTGTAACAATAACATCTTCATGCCTTATATATCATGTACTGTAGTACGCCGCTAGATTAAAACTGACGTGGAAAGGTAACACATGGCCAGCGAAAGCTCTTTTTTTTGAGAGCCCAGGTGGTCGTGTGGTCTAGCGGGACGGCTGCAGTGCAGGCGATTTGGTGTCACGATATCACAGTAGCATGGGTTCGAATCCCGGCGAGGGAAGAACCAAAAATTTGCGAAAGCAAATTTACAGATCTAACATTGTTGGGTTGATGTTTAGACGAGTTGTATATACATTATGTACACAGCCATGTATCACCATCATTGATGGCGATCCGATGGATACATCTGTTGTAGGGTTGTCACTGACTCAGACGTACTTATGAATATAATTATTTTCTGTGACTGTATCTTACATTAATTTGTAGGATCCTTTACTATAGATAATTTAGCTGATCTGTAACAATAACATCTTCATGCCTTATATATCATGTACTGTAGTACGCCGCTAGATTAAAACTGACGTGGAAAGGTAACACATGGCCAGCGAAAGCTCTTTTTTTGAGAGCCCAGGTGGTCGTGTGGTCTAGCGGGACGGCTGCAGTGCAGGCGATTTGGTGTCACGATATCACAGTAGCATGGGTTCGAATCCCGGCGAGGGAAGAACCAAAAATTTGCGAAAGCAAATTTACAGATCTAACATTGTTGGGTTGATGTTTAGACGAGTTGTATATATATATATATATATATATATGAATCTAAAAGATTGTGTAACAATACCGATAATTAGATATATTAAAAATGTCACAAAAACAATTACAAAATGTCAGACAGAACTGTTTCTTTAATTACGTAGAGCTCGTAGATGTGCTGACATGAATTATCATTGATATGGTTATATTTATAAATTATCTGTTTACCAAAGTTAGAATTTTTGAAATACTAAGGCTCTTCTACCTCAGGCATAGATTACCTTAGCTGGATTTGGCCTTTTTAACGTTTTTGGATTCGAGCGTCACTGATGAGTCTTTTGTAGACGAAACGCGCGTCTGGCGTAGATACAAAGTTTAGTCCTGGTATCTATGATGAGTTTATTTAGTATCATAAAAGTCAAAGATTATTTGAAAGAAAAAAAGCTGAATGTAAAAACAAAGAAATTTACAATCATATTTGGGAAGAAGAATATCAAACTGTTTGATTATCTTTAAATGCTGAATATGTTTCTCAAAAGGTTCGTGTACATTTTGAGATCTAATGAAAAGATAACCAATCAAAACTCAGGATTCTTTTATAAGGTGCAATTATTTGAATAATCTACTGTAATACTGGTGGATTGAGTGCCCACTTTCAATTTGTTTATTTAAGCAGTGAGCAGACGAGACATCCAGTTTCCCAAACGTTTCATAAATCATAAAATATAAACAAAAAAATCATTTAATGGTACATTTAAAAAAAATTGTCAGAAAATTATTCTCATTAAGAGTAATATGAAACTGTATATTTGCATGGGGTGGTCTGTGGATTATGTAAGTTTTTGATAACAGGCAATTAATATCAATATGGTCATCACATGATTAGGGTCAAGAATTATTACAAATATGATTGTTTATTGATATCTAATTGACATAACATAATTGATTAAATTGCTATAAAAACAAGAAGATATAGTGTGATAGCCAATTTGACAACTCTCTAGCATAGACCGAATAACATACATTCAGAAGTAAGCAACTACAAGTCACCTTACGGCTTTCAGCAATCAGTAAAAACCTATATCAATAAGCAACTTATTAAAAGTTTCGAGATGACAAATTTAAACCATTTCAAAAAAGGAAAATTAACGGCCTGAATTATGTACAAAAAAACTCACGAAAAATTAAAAAGATGTACAGCATCAACTGACAACCACTGACTTCCATTTTCCTGATGTAGAACAATCACGTACATAATGTAGTAAAAGTAAACATGTTTGCGGTGCCCAACTCTTCCCTTATCAGGGACAGTACTGTAGCCGCATAACGTAACTTAGACAAATCTGGCAGATTGATACAAATGACAAAGACAACTACCAAAATAAAACAAACATACTGTTATATACCACTGTCCCAGGTTAAGGGGAGTGTTGGGATCCCGCTAACAGTGGTTGTCGTTTGTTTATGTGTTACATATTTGTTTTTCGTTCATTTTTGTAAGTAAATTAAACCGTTAGTTCCCTCGTTTGAATTGTGTTATATTGTAATTTCGGGGCCTTTTATAGCCGACTATGTGGTATGGACTTTGCTAATTTTTGAAGGCCGTACGCTGACCTGTAGTTGTTAATTTCTGTGTTATTTTGGTCTCTTGTGAAGAGTTGTCTCATTGGCAATAATACCACATCTTCTATTTTATATATAAAGTACAGATCTGAAAGTACTTACTGAAAGCTAGTTCAAAACTAATAAAAATTGATAGACAAAACTTGCATATTAGAATTAAACTTCAATCAGTATATACACACCTGATATCCTGACGTCATTAATAATCAGAGAAAAACATTATCATATGCAATGCAAATATGTTGGTAGATTTCAGCCCTGTGAATGACATATATATAACAGTAATATTTCTATTGGCTTTAACTTACATACCCAAAAATCAAATTTAAATCCATTAAACATTATTTCAAGTTTTTATTACATCGTTGAATTGGCAACCTTTTAGAATAAATGTATTTAAAGGATCAATACGTTAACTCGGATTGTATCTTAATTTCAAGGCTCGATAAACATCATTTACATGTACAGTCAAACTTAAAACCAATCCATTTGTATCTATGAAAATTCGTTGATGGGTTTTACTTACATTTGGTTCAAATGGTCACAAAGCATGTGTTTATAGATGTCGTGTGGATCGTTTTAAGTATATACTAACGTGTTTGTGTCGTTATAATAAGTTATGTTTGACTTTACGTGTGTGTATCAGCTACATATGATCATTGTTGTATATAACATATTGAGAGCAAACCAAGTTAAAGAGAGTTGTTGCAGTTTCAAGCAAATAATGACACACAGAAACCGATAATTTTGTAAACCAGACGTTTCGTCAACAAAAGGCTCCCCAGTGACGCTCAAATCAGAAAGTTGGAGAGCATTGAGGACCAAAAACTCCTAAAAGTTTTGCCAATTGTTTTTTATTTTGTGATACGATTTTTTGTTGAAATACTTGTTTGTCCTTATAGTGATCAAGATTTGTTGAATGCTGTACCCCTTTTGTTGACATGTTCGCCTTTTATGTCTGTTGTTTTGTTCACACATTGTTTAATTTAGGAATATGACAGTTGTTTACCATTCGTTTGATGTGTTTGAACTTATGATTTTGCAATTTAATAAAGAACTTTCTTTTTTTATTTTCCGGTATTTTTGTTATTTTACCTATCCCTAGATAAACAGTTTAGTTCTCGTTTGCAAGTGAACTATAGTTGTTCATATAATAAAGATATTGCATGTCGAATAACATTGAACTAACTACCTCGGAGAAATCCTTGCAACAATTAAAAAATCATTCAATTATCAGATTTTGGTTTTGTAAACAAAATGGCGATACCGTAAATGAATAAATCAATGTTTCATTCAACAATATCCAAATAAGGTCAGAAATAGTATCACCAACTCTTTGTACTTGTTTAATTTCTTTTAGCACGCCATCTTTTCATTTGACCACTCTATTAATGCACTAAATATAGGATTCATTTGGACATAAACTTTGTGAAGGAAATTTGTTCAAACATGTTTCTGATTTCCCAAGGTACTACGCAGACCTACGGGCACCTTGATTATGACTATATCGTTATGAGATTAAAAACACACTAAAATGTTATAAACATTTTGAAAAGGAGTGTTAAATGTGTGAGGTGCAAAACATGTCGAACAAAACGTATGAATAGGTTGTGGTTCTTATATAAATGAAAATTTCATATACAGACAAATCATTTCCTTATGCTGTCGTTGTTAATATAACATAAAGCGAATATTAAACAGTGTTTTTTTTCGTTTCTGTTTGATCCCTGTAAATTATTAAATATGGGAGATTAATCATTGCGATGTCAGGAAAATATGCATACGGTCATATGTGTCGAATATCAGAATGTGAGTGCCTATTTTTGAGATTCTCACCCAGTCGGTATAAAATATCGAAATAGATTTCTGAATTTACAGTTTTTAATTTTAATGTGTAATAATACACTACGATTATTATGACATGTTGTATAAGAGTGTGAATGGGTTGAACAGATTTTTAGAATAACGGGGAAGGAAAATACTGAAGAGAGAAAAGGATCATATAAAATAAAGAAAAGAGAATAATCATAATAATGGGGTTCTAAATATAAAGATGCCTAGTAACTTCAAATATTAAAGAATTGTGTAAAAATGTACTGATTACAGATAAGAACAATGATGAGAATACATTTATCAATTAATTTCAGAACAGCCTTTATTTATTAAGATAAAGAAATAATAATGAGCGATAAATAGTTAGAATACAGAAATGAAAGATCCCATCAATACCCTGTAGTAATATCCTCGCAATGATGAGGCATGGTACAAACATATAATAAAAATCACGGCATTAACGAATACAGTTTCAAAGGAAACTTATTTTTAATGCTCATTGAAGTGATATAATGGTAATCAAGACATAGATTAAATATTACATATCATTTCTACCAGTTTCTTTTATGAAATTGAGAATAGAAATGAGGAGTGTGTCAAAGAGACAATAACCCGACCATACAGCAGACAACAGCCGAAGGCCACCAATGTTATAGTCTTCTGTTGTTTAACGTAAACGGTCACTTTTGATAATAACTTTGAAATCAACATCAATGTTGTCGTTAGTCTTTGCTATGTTTATTTTTTAAATTAGCAGCAAATGTTAGAAAATATGAAATTCAGACAAACTCAAAACTCTTATTTATTTCCGACAATACACGTCTTATGTCTCCTAAGTATCTTCCATTCGTGTTTTTATTATCAAAAAAGGGGTGAAGAAGGATACCAGAGGGACAGTCAAACTCATAAATCGAAAATAAACTGACAACGCCATGGCTAAAAATAAAAAGAGACAAACAGACAAACAATATTACACATGACACAACATAGAAAACTAAAGAATAAGCAACACGAACCCCACCAAAAACTAGGGGTGATCTCAGGTGCTCCGGAAGGGTGAGCAGATTCTGCTCCACATGTGGCACCCGTCGTGTTGCTTGTGTGATAACAAATCCGGTAAATAGTCTAATTCGGTAGGTCACATTCATAAAAGAGAAGGGGATTGTAGTTACGACGTAAGGAACATATCCGATATCATTTGTGAAACGGTTATTCCATAACAGTCAACCAACTCGTGATGGCTTCCGTAAAATCAGTTTCTTAATTCTGATTTGTATCAACGACCTCACTGCCTTAAACCATTGTGTCAGCCTATTCATTGACCGTGGATTCTTTTTCTAGAATCAACGCTTCATAAATCTGAAATGGGCTCAACATATTTGATTCTTTTGTTTCCTTTGTGTGCCTAATTTCATTAAGTTTGAATTGACTACTAAACTGATTTCTGTTCACTAATGGAATTGTTTTAAAAACTTACCTTTCATTTTTGTGATTTCTATATGCTTTCACTGGGATTCGAACCCGTCCATGAATTCTGATACGTGTTACTGACATCAACATATCAACGAAACCTCTGGGCTAACAATCGGTTACGATTTAAATGTCTATTTTATATATATAAATGAATGTATGAAATACATCTGTACAACAGACACAGGGCTTCTACCTTTATATATACATAATAGGCAAACGAATAGTATGAATTGGTAGCCATGAGGTTTCATGGTTAAGATAAATGCTAAAGATAAAAAAAAATGGTTGAGATAAATGAGTTTTAGGTACGGACTTGTATTCTTAGGTTCGAATCCCTGAATTATCTTTGTTGTCCCTATTCTCTACTTTTCAAGTTTTTGTTCTTGTTTTGTATGTTATTGTGGATAATTTGTGTCATAAAAGCGAGTTTGGTCGTTTATTTTGGATTATTGTTGGCTATTCCACATGTTTGAAACAAAACTGATTACATTCTCATGATTTGTCCACTTTTGTTTTATAAATTTATATAATTCCATTTCATCTGTTTTACTACACAATTTTACAACTGTTAATTCGTAAATTCCTATGCTAGAAAATCGTGATGTTCTTCGAATTAGAGGTCGGTCATTTAAAGACGTATCAGCCGTATCATATACTTTGACGTATCCGCATCTGCAGATATACCAAAAAACAGTATGTGATCCCGAAAATTTAATTTTATGTACTTTCAATAATGCAAATGGGCGACTGATTAATTTCTAATGCAGAAATTTACAAAACAATAAGGAAATTTCGAGTTTTTATGGAATATGTTACCCGACTTTAAAAGATATTACGGATAGTTGGAACAGTTTACAGGCATGATAGGAGTGAATACGTTAAAATCGTTTATTTGTGTATGAACTTGTGCTCACGTAGAACCAAATTGTTATTTGACGAATAGAGTGATACTCAGTACTGTTTTATTTAAATGTACATGACTTTGTATTTATATGACATCTGAAGTCAACTCGTGTTTCTATTACCTCTAAGTCTCGGTTATTGTATAGAAAGATATATACTATGAAAATTAGAGCGAGGGGATTTGATTTTTGTGTTTATTCATGTAAGATCTTGAAATAATTTTTAGCTAGATTATTAAGGATTGTGTACGATATTAGTGTACCTGCCCTACATTGACTCCTTTTTAACGGCATGTAAAAGAAGTTGATAGAACCCCTCATCATAAATATTGAAAGTGTATGTTTGATTGTTTCGAAGAGATTCCAATTAGTTTTTTTTAAATGAAGCATGGTCTTATTAATAAGCTCGGGATCACATATTATTTTTCGATATATCTGCAGATGCGGATACGTCAACGTATACGATACGGTTGATAGTATCATACTTTTGTAAATGACCGACCTCTATTAGAGCATTTGCATTAATCAAGTATTTGCTGGCGTATCCGTATCGATGTACCGTATAACACGTATATGAGGAAATGATAAATAAAGTCAAGTTGGTCCCGATGAACATATTATATAATGCATTTTATTTTAACTGAGATCGGGGTAAAATCATTATTGTAAACAAATCTGTTCGATACGTATACGTTGATCAGTGCACGTATCCTGATACGTGAATAATGCAAATGCTCTAGTAGAATGTTCTTTGTCGGGTTGTTTTCCCTTTGACACATTCTCGATTTCCATTTTCAATTTTAATAGAAATAAGTTCGAATATATCTAATTTTGTAAAGAACAGACAATATTCAGATGCCTGATAGTTTGAAGATCTTTAAGGACAGACGTGTTGTGTTATAATATATTTTTATTTTTGTTTTAACCATTTAATTGTGATATTCAATTTATGGTAATGAATTGTTTGACACGATAACATGGTTATTTAAACTCACTTACAATACCTTCTAATTAAGAATAGGCGTTAATTTTTAAAAGACATTAACACAGTAGTTTAAGTTATAGATACAATGGATAAGCGTTGATTCATGGTAATCACTTAATCCATTCTGAAAGAGTGTCTACGTCTTCCTTCTCACGCTTAGCACATTGCCTGGCATAATCCTCGGCTGAATCCATCAAAATTTTAAAAGTTGTATTTCCCATTGATGGATTTAGGCTCACGATATTTCGGACCTTTTGATAACACATTTCGTAGGGAAGAGTTATTAACAATGTTGAGGTCACCGGTAATAACGTGGTCAGCCGGATTATATGTGAATTGGGAACTAGCACAATTGCAATCAGGAGGTTTAGACTTGAAGTCGTCAATATTGAGATCCTGCACAACCTGTTTGTAATTGAAAGTTTTAGTTGCAATAGGTTTGGTATAGGTATAAGACATGATTGGTACAGACTGATCTTTGAAATAAGGAGGTATTTTCGATTGCACTAATTTATGATTAAGGATATTGCCTAAGTTGACGTCATCGAGACATTTGTTGGCAAAGGAAAGATTAAGGAAAAATATTTTCTCTTTTTCATCTTTTCCAATGCGGACTGGCTTGAAAAGTCTGTGACTTGCAATATCCGAAATCAAAGCTGTAAGTTTGTATTGGTTTGAATGAGGGTTTGTAACAGTGGTTTCCAAACATAAATTGAACAGAGAATGAAGTTTAGAAAGTTATAATGAATAAAGTTTCGTGCGGATGTGATGAATACCTAACGGCTTTTGTATAAATGACAGCAAGTCATTAACAGAGACATCATGCAGCGTAGGTGATGTATAATGACGATGACCATGACTGCGTCTACGTCGAGGAGTAGAGTTGAAAATATTCATCACATTCACCGTGCTACACGAAGGACTAGATATTCATTCGTTTTTTTATTATTAAAGTTTAATTAACAACGAATATTTTATGTTTGAAAAGGTAAGAACGAGTTGGGGTGAATAAACATTTCAATTTATTGTCAGTTTTGTCAACACGACGGGTGGCACATGTGGAACAGGATCTGCTTACCTAACCGGAGCACCTGAGATCCCCCAGTTTAAGGTTTGGTTCGTGTTGCTTATTCTTTATTTTTTTATGTTGTATCTTCTGTACTATTATTTGTCTGTTTGTCTTTTTATTTTTAGACATGACGTTGTCAGTTTATTTTTAATCTATGAGTTTGACTGTCCCTCTGGTATCTTTCGTCCGTCCCTCTTTTTGAAAACAAGATATTTCATTATATCTTAGATACGTAAAATTATTGTTAAAAGTGACTACACATTGATGTTTCTTCGGTTTTTACATATTTGCCATAAATTTTTGAAAGTTCACTAAGAATAACCTGCAGTAAAAGGAGCACCGAAAGTATCTAGATGAATACTAACCACTTTGCTGTAAAATCTATCTTAAAAAACTATCAAGGAAATGGCTTTTATTATTGCAAACGTAAAATAAAATTTATAATTTCCTATTTGTTATTTACGTAACCCAGTTGTGTTTCGTGTCAGCTTTCAGTTTAGTTGTTGTTGACGCGTGTACATATGGTCGTGCGCTCTTATTGTTAGTAGAAGCGTTAGGTATACAGTGCATGTTCTAACTTCAAAGTGTTGATTTCTTTTTGCAACTGATAGGAAATCGTAATTTATTTTTCGTTGTCAGGCACAAACAGTAGTGTATGGTTGTCCCCATGTACATCAGTACCTACTCGGAATTATATGTGTATTATATGAAGTCATATACAAACAAATGTAACACTAACAAGTACGCTCGTGACCATTTTCGAGAGATAGACGTGTGGGAGTAATAAGATATCTTGATGGATGGCCAAGTAACCGACGCTATTTGTCGCCATCCATCCCTTTTCGTTTTTATTCAACATTGATTAAATAGTTAATTGAGGAGCATGCGATGGTGTGTTTACAATAGATCAACCTGGCCTCGTCATCATGATATTGTTTCTAATTGCTTAAGTTGATCTTTGGAACGATCTTATAACATATGTTGATTTTGACAGGTCCTAAGGGGCATCTAATGTTCATTGTTTTCATGTTGATTAGGAGCAAGTAAAATAAATCAATTATGTTTTGTGCAATACGAATTGTTGAAGGGCATGCTGTAGCGGTTTTTAATTAAATTACTGTTCTCTTATTACGCATAAAAAATTGAAAAACAAATGGAAAAAGAAAAAAATGTGAATAAATGGCCAACAAGAGGTTAACACAATACAAGAAACATTTTTGCTAGCAATCAGCAAAATGTACAAATTAAAGAAATCTATTGAAAATGTTGAAATTTACAAATTAATTACAAACTTATTATTTACATCATGGTATGCAATCCACTTTGTTATAATGATTTATTTGTTCTATCTAACATTTAAGTTATTTATTTGGAATCTCGACGTTATGAAATTGAGATTTACTCGCAATGTTGCAATTAATTAATGCAGCGTTACAACAAGAATGTCAGGGACACTACTGAAAAAAAACATTGTAAATATCAAGTCTTGTTATTATGTCTGTGTCTGTCCCAGGAACCTACATTTCAATGGTTGTCGTTTGTTGTTGTATATCATATTTGTGTTCTGCTCAATATTTTGTCCATAAATCAGACCGTTAGTTTTTCTGATTTGAATTCTTTTATATTTGTCATTTCGAGGCCTTTTATTGCTGACCATTGGTATGGGTTTATTTCATTGTTGAAGACTGTATTGTGATCTTTGTACATGATTTGTAATACTCTATTGACCGGCAAAAATATTGCTCAGACACTACAAAGTCTGCACTTTGTGTTAATTTGAAAATACAATCTGTACACGTTTTTACCATTTATAATACATATTAGCATTGTGCGACTTTATATAAAAGTAGCTGTTTTTATCAGATCGAATAAGCCCGTTTCAATCTAAAAACACAGTTCAGTTTGGGGATAAACGGGCATTATATATATGTAAAAGATATGTCCATCGAGTTGTTTAAAACATTCAAATTTTTATTAACTAGGACAAAACCGTAGTTTTTCACGCCGGATAAAAATCTATTGGAAACATTACACAATGTCTGGAATCGTTTTTTAAACAATAACATTCCGAGTGTGTTCCTTTCTGGACACTATCTAATGAACTCATTAAAAACGATGTCAAGTCTTGCGGTTTTAGTATGTATTCCGGTTTTAGGAATCCTTGTATTGAGGAAAGTTTAACCAAATATTATTGAAATGGGCATTTGAACCCGTTATAAATATATATAGAAATATAATTATAATGGTTATCATTAGCTACGAATAAATCAGTAGGCACATGCAACATTAACCTATAAATAAGGTTTAATTTTTGTAATCCTTTTTTATCTCATCTAAGAGATAAATACATATATACCAATTGTAAATCCTTTACTGATTACCTTAATAATGATTGTGGCGATTGAAATAGGTCTTTCTGTTACCGCTTTTTTTCTTTTAGTTTCAATGTTCAACTGAAATTCGATTTTTCATATTTATAAATGGTAATGTGACTAATGAAAACAAATACTGTGATGACTTCCTGATGATTTACTAATTTTGCTACTGAATGATTTAAATGTTAGGTAGTGGTTTAGTTTCAAGACATGTACGATGAGAATTGATTATATGAAATATGTAGATTTATAATTATGATCATTTAGACAGCTATTTATAAAACACATGACTTGGGTTTAAGCAGTAAAAGGTCAGGTTACGGCCGATAAATATACAAAATAACCTGGGATTCAGTAAGCTTAATATATATCTATGATAGCTGCATAGTTTGATGAAAATCCAAGTTGATTTGAAAAAGTTATTAAAATAATTAAAGATGCCTATCTGAATTTATATAATAATTTTTATTTTTACCTATTGTAAAATTAAATTCTTTCATTTCACAGCAATAAATCAAACTACCTAATAAGCTTGAATTTTGTAAGATCAATATTTAATTTAGTTAGATGGGCTGATTTACACCAGTCAAAACTAAAATTGTTTATCATATTCTGTTTCTGTTAAGTGTTTGAATGTTTCTTGTGTGTATTTTTGGGCTAATTAAAATAAAATGTTTACTTCTCAATGTCATATTAGCTAATGTATGAAAATCAAAAGTAAGCTTGCATCAATAGATATAAACAATTCACCAGAGTTTCATGATATTGCCGAAAGCATTTTTGAGTTATTATATAAAAAAAAACCTTATAAATCCCTCTTTCTTATGAATAAAACCTTATGACTTTGAAATGTAAATTGTAAAATTTGAAAAATTATAAAGGAAGCTTACATCAATAGATATAAACAATTCATCAAAGTTTCATAAGAATTGCTGAAAGCATTTTTGAGATATTGCCTGAAAAGTGGGAAATCTCCCTTTTTAACTCACCTGACCCGAAGGGCCAAGTGAGCATTTCTCATCACTTTGCGTCTGGCATCCGTCGCCTGCCGTCGTTAACTTTAAAAAAAATATTCTCTGAACTAATGGGCCAAATTTTACCAAACTTGTCCACAATCATCATTGGAGTATCTAGTTTAAAAAATGTGTCCGGAGACCCGGCCCACCAACCATGATGGCCGCCATGACTAAAAATACAACATAGGGGTAAAATGTAGATTTTTGCTTATATCTCTGAAACCAAAGCATTTAGAGCAAATCGACATGGGGGGGGGGGGGGGGGGATTGTTAATCAGGTCAAGTTCTATCTACACTGAAATTTTCAGATGAATTGGACAACCCGTTGTTGGGTTGCAGCCCCTTAATTGGTAATTTTAAGAAAATTTTCCAGCTTTTTGTTATTATCTTGAATATTATTATAGAAAGAGATTAAACTGTTATCAGCAATGATGAACAGCAAAGTAAGACCTAAAAATAAGTCAACATAACTGAGATGGTCATTTGACCCCTTAAGGATTTATTGCCCTTTATATTCACTTTTAAACAATTTTCATGAATTGTATACATTTTTTTAAATATTTACAAAATATTTCCCACTGTAACTACTGGGCCAAGTTCATTATAGATAGAGATAATTGTAAGCAGCAATAATGTTCATCAACGTAAGATCTACAAACACGTAACCATCACCAAAACACTATTTTGTCATGAATTCATATGTGTCCTTTGTTTAACATAGATATAGGAAGATGTGGTGTGAGTGCCAATGAGACAACTCTCCATCCAAGTAACAATTTAAAAAGTAAACCATTATAGGTTAAAGTACGGCCCATATACCAAGGTGAGCGACACATGCTCTTTAGAGCCTCTAGTTTTATGAATAAAATCCTGTATACTGCATACCTGCCAACTGTCACTATTTGCGGGGCATTTCCCGCATTAAGGCTCCTAAATGGAAATTTTGAAAGAGCAATTTTGTTCACAATTTTAAACAAAACATTTGATTTTACAAGGACTATAGACTTGTAACAGAATGAAGAAGCCTAAAAACAACATTAAAATATATATTAAGGCCCTCTTGAAGGTTTTGTAAGACTGTAAAAGCAATATTGCACACGTAACTGCCATGGGCATTTTGAAAAGTTGGCAGGTATGATACTAGAAATGTAAAATCTAGAATTAAAAAACAAAAAGAAATCCATGTCAAAAGATATAAACAATTCACTAAAATTATTTGCAAGTTGGTAAAAGCATTTTTGATTTCTGTCCGAAAACAGGAAAATTCTCCTTTTTAGCTCACCTGGCCCGAAGGGCCAAGTGAGCTTTTCTTACCATTTGGCGTCCGTCGTCTGTCGTCGTCGTTAACTTTTTACATTTTGAACTTCTTCTAGAGAACCACTGAATGGAATGAAACCAAACATGGCATGAATGTTCCTTATGATGTGCTGACCAAGCGTCGTTACTTTGTAGCTGATCCATTATCCAAGATGGCCGCCAGCGGGGGACTTAGTTTAACATAGAACCCTATGGGAAATGCATACAAATGACTTGTTTTAGAGAACCACTGAAAGGAATGAAACCAAACATGGCATGAATGTTCCTTATGAGGTGCTGACCAAGTGTTGTTACTTTATAAACGATCCATCATCCAAGATGGCCGCCAGCAGGGGACTTAGTTTGACATAGGACCCTATGGGTACTGCATACAAATGACTTCTTTTAGAAAACCACTGAATTGAATAAAACCAAACATGGCATGAATGTTCCTTATGAGTTGCTGACCAAGTGTTGTTATTCTGTAGCCAAACCGTCATCCAAGATGGCCGCCAGTGGGGGACTTTTGAATGAAATTAAACATAGCCTGAATGCTCCTTTCCTTATGAGGTTGTGTTGTCACTTTTAGCCAAATTTTATATTTTTTTATATGATTTCAAAAACCCAAGTAGAATCAGGTGAGCGATACAGGCTCTTGAGAGCCTCTAGTTTAATGAATAAAACCCTATAAACTTAGGTAAAATCTAAAAGTTTTAAAAACGAAAGGGAGCTCAGGTCAATAAATATAAAAAAAATCACCAAAGTTTTTATGCAAATTGATAAAAGCGTTTTTGAGTTAAATGTCCCAAATGTTGATGACGGACGGACAATGAAATTGAGACTGAAAATGTGTCAAAGAGACAACAACCTAACCATAGAGTAGACAAAAGCTGATGGCCAGCAATGGGTCGTCAATATATATCTTTATTCTAATAAACCAAAGTACAATGCAGTATACCAAAATACATCCTGTAAACAGGCGTATAAAAAGTAGCACAATTCTGTTGTTGACTAAACAGCTGTTATTGATCTTTATGCTTTGAAAACGTGACAAGCGTATCATGTGGTCAGGACATGTATTTCCATTCTCTAAAGTTAGCCTCAACCAAATGTGATAAAACTTATACACAATGATAATTACTACAAAATACAGATAAAGTTTGAATTTTCGTGATGTCACTTTAACTATTCAAGAGTTTTGCCTGTATGCTAAACTTTTGAGACCACAGGCCGGAAGAATAATTATTTAAAAAGTTAAGTTGGAATAGAAGAATTTTACTTGTAGTTTAGTGCAGAGACTGCGAGTTATATATAAAAGGTCCTTTTACATATAGAAGATTTTTAAAATTTTTCTATTCAGTTCTCCAACTTATATGTAAGTTTACCTAAACAAAATGTTATGAATTGTATACTCAATACTTATTGCCACAAAATCGGACCAAGTACACATTGCATCACTTTCAACATCCCTCAGTTATGTCTTATTTTAACTTTATGCAAGCGAGGTCATTATATGTGTCCAATGGAACTTATTTAAATAACGGGAAAAAAAAACATTGCTTTCATGTTACACTTTGCGGTAAACATTTCCTAAAAATTGCCATATTTGGACGAAGACCGGTGATGAATTTGTATTCTATATTCATATCTGTAGATTTAATTTATAATTGTACTGAAGATTAAATGTATAATTTGCCCACTGTAATTTTTTGAAAAGGTTGAAAGATCAATTTATCCTTTAAAGCATTATAAAATTAACTAGGTTAACAATGATTGATGGTTTGTATGCTGCTTTCAGCTATATTGTGATATTTCGAGACGTTTTGGATGCAATTAGATGTCCTGAATATCAGTTCTCAACCAACCAGAATCAACATTGAATATTATACAAATTACAATTGGTTCCCTGGCCCAAGGGAGATATGTTAATTTGTTCACCATGTTTCCCCCGAAGTCAGTGTCCGAGGGAAAGTGTGTCTGTTTTAGGGTAAACAAATCTACGGAAGCCGGCTATTGTCAGGGTAGAGTTTTATTTTTAAGTCGTTATAACGACTAAGCTTACTTGTTTAAACACCTTAGCTAAGTTGTTATAACGACTTAGCATATTTATCTTGTTATAAGAACTAAGCAAACTTGTTTAAACGACTTATATTACTTGTTTAAACAACTTAGCTAAGTTTTTATAATGAGTAAGCATATTTATCTTGTTATAACAACTTAGCTAACTTTTTTTAACGACTTAGCTTACTTGTTTAAACAACTTAGCTAAGTTGTTATAACGAGTTAGCATATTTATCTTGTTACAACAACTTAGCTAACTTGTTTTAACGACTTAGCTTACTTGTTTAAACAACTTAGCTAAGTTGTTACAACGACTCAGCATATTTGTCTTGTTATAACAACTTAGCTAACTTGTTTTAACAACTTAGCTTACTTGTTTAAACAACTTAGCTAACTTGTTTACACAACTTAGCTTACTTTTATTACGACTTAGCTAATTTCACTCGTTAAAACAACTTAGCTTTCTCGTTATTCATTCTTTGCTTCATTTTCTTTTTATCTTACTGTAATCATTGCTGTACCAACTTTGTAGAAATTAAAAATATTTCTCTGAATAAAAACTACAATATCTTAATCTTACTATGTTGGATTTAAACCTATTATAGTATTTGGATCAACAAATGTATGCATTATTTGACAGAGATCAGTTGTCAATAGCACAATAAATAATGCAAGTTAATTCCATCACGTCAAGTTATCCAAACATAAGTTTTGATAGCAATAGTTTAGTATGGTTATGAAAACAATTGCGACACATACTATGTAAAAAGAAAAGGCAGATAATTGAAAGCTTGCAATTCAGTCATTCATTATCAAGTTACCAGTTTCCAACAACTTGCATGCAAAATATAGATTT
>CM034353.1:85125515-85230171 GCA_019925275.1 Mytilus edulis | reverse complement strand
TTAATCGAGAAAAAAATAATGACCAGATTCATGTAAACAACAATGAACAAAACACAAATATAGTATACAGCAACAAAAACAACTACTGAGTTTAAGCCTTTGGACAGGCACAGACAGAATGCGGCGGGATTTTAAATAAAAAACCTGTTAGCGGGCGCCCAACACTCCCTTTAACGTGGGACAGTGGTGTAAAAGTACAACATGTGAACAAACTATCAAATGTTGGAAAAGGCTAACCTCATCACTTCGATAAAAGGTATAAACAGAAAAAAAAAACACTGACCGGACTAGGCAGGGTATTTATAAATACATCCCTACAACAAAAAGGGCAGATATGGGAGTACTGGCAGTTACTGACAGATAGTACAAAGCCAATAGCAACTAATAAACAAATCATGTATCTATGTCTAAAGTATCAACTATTTTACGTCCAACGTCCAACATCCAATTAATTGTATGTAAGACGTGAACAAGTCACAGAAATCAACCAGTTCACATTCAACATCCAATGGAGTAAGTGTATAACATGTATAACGCTATTAACAAGTCACAGAAATACATGGCCTTGCTCAATGCCAAATTTACTGATATCATCAGATTTTAGAACAGTGAGTGTCAATATGTAAATATGTATAATATGTTTTTAACATTGGTAAAAAAAATCAAGTATATCTGTGTTTCATTTTAGATTTTTGTTTGAATCCGTTTGATTTACAAAGTAAAAAATCGTCCGATCTCCACCAAGATATGTGAAGTGGTAATTTTTCTATAACAAAATTAGACCTTTTTTTTCTTAGTTAATTTTAATTAACAAGGAATGATAAGTAAATAGTAGAGAAGTATAAACTGTTGGGTACCATCTACCTGATATATACTATATCATCCCAGTTAGAATGAATTTTTTTAATTAATGTTTTTAGGGGGGAGGTGGTTTGACCGTGTCGGTCATTCGTTATATTTCTGTGTTGATTTTTCAAAAATTCTCCCATGGTTATGTCAGTTTATTTTCTACTTAAGTATCTTCCTCCGTGTTCATCATGTCCTTTCTACTGAGCCTTTCTAGATCTTTCTAAGAAATACAATATTATATATATATATATACACAGATTTAACATTGTTGGATTGATGTTTAGAATTTGCTTTATATATATATCCTTTTTAATAAAATTATTGGTTCGAAATTTGATGGGTCAGTTGCCTCAATGCAACATACTGTGACAGAATATAAGTTTCCCCCATAATATTTGTTCCAAGGAGCTTTTGGCATATAACAAAAGTTCCATTTGGAACTTTCATTATATAATATTTTATCCAATGCTATAAGAAAACTTCCTTCCCAATGGATAAAATATTACATAGAACATTTGTGATATATGCCAAAAGTTCTCAAAGGATAAAATATTACATAAGTAAAGTTCCAAATAGAACTTTTGTAATATTTTAAAAAAGTTATTTGGATTTTAATTGTAGACAATGTCTTGATAATTTACAACAATTTGATGCTTAAGATTGGAACTTGTGTTATGTAACAAACGTTTCTTTTAATAAATACATTTATTTCCATCATAATAGCAAACATTTGGCAAACAAGAAACAACAAATAAGGCAAAAGCATATTTTAACATATGCATTGTATATTCGATACATTGTTTCTAGACAAAATTTTGGTGAATAAGTTCATTGGCCTTTCACATTTTTTTTTATGAGAGGAAAATATTCATAAATACTGTTATGTCGTTCTTTTCCAACACATTGACGTCTTGGTCGTCCATTACTTGCACATGCAGTGTCATCACCAGAGTCAAGAACTGGAGGTGGAAATGACATAAGTTCATCAACCTCCAAATCAAACGTAGCATCTGACTGCTGAAAAGTAGATTGCGTAAGGAAGATGCTTTCATCATCAAGCTCATTATTGTTTTCATCCTGCTCGTTATTTTTCGTGTTTATATTCTTTTCAATTTCATCATCTTTGTCGTGTTTTTCTGACGAATCTTCTACAAGCATTGTTTCTGGCTCATAGTATTTTTTCATATTTATTCTGTCTGTACTTGCCTACAATATTGTCAGTACTATCCATTAACGTAATTGTACCTAATCTAGGAATATCATAAATCTTATATGGTCCTAGTCATTTCTGCATTCCAAGAGTCTTCTTTCTCTTCAAGTTCCTTAGCAGTACCAAATCATCAGTGCAAAATTCATTTTGAATAACATTATGTCTCTTATCAAAATTGAGTTTCTGTTTCATTGGAGCATGGCCCACATTCTCAACTACATCAGCAGCTATATTGTTCTGTATTTGAAGCATGTTATTAGCCGCTTTCTTTATCTCACTTTCTGGTATTTCTTTATCTTTTTCAAAGGTGTTGTTTGTTTCTCCATGGAGATTTTCATTGGGAAGGACAGGATTTCTCCAGTACATTAAATAATACGGCGAATATTTGGTGCTGTTCTGCGTAGAAGTATTGTACGAAAAGCAGCATTTTGGTACATATCGCTCCCAAATTTGTGTGTTCTCTTGTACTGATTTGTTCAGCATAGCATTCAAAGTCTGATTGAACCTTTCAGATCGTCCATTTGTCCGTGGATGATATGGTGTAATAAGAATGTGTTTGTACCCATACTGTGACTCTAAGAAATGTGTGAGAAGAGAGTTGAATTCAGCACCATTATCACTTACTAATTCCAGGGGCATGCCTTGTCTGCAAAATAATTCGTAAAGTTTTTCAGCTACTTCTGATGCTAATTTTCTCTTTAATGGAAATGCTTCCACATAATTGGAAAAATAGTCAATAACTGTGAGAACATACCGGTATCCATTGTCAGATAAAGGTTTTCCACTGCTGTCATTATACGGTCCAATATAAGATCTATGGCAATTTTTTTCCAGGTGCTATTTGGAGTTTAAACAGATTGTAACTCAGTATGTATCTTTTTTGTTTTTTTGTTTATGCTCTGACAATTTTCACAGTGCTGGATGTATTGCTTTACATCTGCAGACATCCCCTTCCAGTAATATCGTTCAGCCAATTTATAATAAGTGTTTTCCATACCTAAATGACTTCCATTCTCAGAGTGATATCACTTCAGTATAGAAAGTTTTTGATCTCCTGTAATGACCAACTTCTTTTCTCCTTTGTTACTTTTACCGCCAATATAGTACATTTTTCCCTCTAGGATATCGAAATTCTGGATTCTCTTCCTGATACGTCTTATTTCATTATCATCCATATCTGAAAAAGAAAATGACATAATCATCATTAATCAGTATTAAAACAGCAGTACCAAATACAACATCACTTATAGTGGCCACAAATATATAAAATAACACAAACTAACTATTAAACAATACAAACCGGTGATAATCTTTTTGATTCATTGACATTCGTTGAATATTTGTTTAATATAAATTACTTATTTTATTATAAAAGTTACAAGAATATTTGCTATAGTATAAAAGTTCCAGGAATATTGGTTATAGTATAAAAGTTCCAGGAATATTAGTTATAGTGTAAAAGTTCCAGGAATATTGGTTATAGTATTTAAGTTCCAGGAATATTTTTTATAGTATAAAAATATTCCAGTATTATTTGTTATAGTGCATAAGTTCCAGAAATATTTGTTATAGTATAAAAGTTCCAGGAATATTTGCTATAGTATAAAAGTTCCAGGAATATTTGCTATAGTATAAAAGTTCCAGGAATATTTGTTATAGTGTATAAGTTCAAGAAATATTTGTTATAGTATAAAAGTTCCAGGAATATTTGCTATAGTATAAAAGTTCCAGGAATATTTGTTATAGTATAAAAGTTCTAGGAATATTTGTTATAGTGTAAACGTTCCAGGAGTATTTGTTATAGTATAAAAGTTCCAGGAATATTAGTTATAGTGTAAAAGTTCCAGGATTATTGGTTATAGTATTTAAGTTCCAGGAATATTTTCTATAGTATAAAATTATTCCAGGATTATTTGTTATAGTGTATAAGTTCCAGAAATATTTGTTATAGTATAAAAGTTCCAGGAATATTTGCTATAGTATAAAAGTTCCAGGAATATTTGCTATAGTATAAAAGTTCCAGGAATATTTGCTATAGTATAAAAGTTCCAAGAATATTTGCTATAGTATAAAAGTTCCAGGAATATTTGTTATAGTATAAAAGTACCATGCATGAATTTAAATTACAGTTATCATGATGATTATAAGATAGATGTTTCAGGTTTATTCATAATATGATAAAAGTTCTTAGAATAAAAAGTATGATATCCAAACGCATTTCTTGAAACATATGTATAGAAGAAAACTTCCAATGATAAATAAAACAGGCCTTTTTTCTATCTAAATACATGCCTGACTGTATAATTATATGATGTATATGGTAAACTTTCTGATTGTTACATACACATAAACCATTAGTTCAGCGAATTGGTACATATAGAATGAAATTCAAACATTACTTTTACTGTTGGATGGTTTTATGTGATATCGGTTTGACGTGGCTCGGTACTTCTGTATATAGCTTTTGGACTATTTTCAATCTCGGTCTGTTTCTGAAATTTATTTTTACATACTTTAGATTTTTTAACCCTATATGCTAACATTGCCTATGTAAATTTTAGAATTGTTTGTATGCACATTGAACGACAAATGTATGTGACGTATAAATTTTTCTGACGTCAGACACACAAATCAATGAATGTGTTTGTAGATAGATGATTTGTGTTCTGTTAAATTGTTCGTTTTAAAATTGTTATACGATGATGACTGATGTACCCATATTTTGACTTTTTTATTTATTGTGTCTGTTTAGTTAACGCATCAATGTAAATATGACGGAATTTGATGAGACTGTCATCAAAGTGAAAGGGTTAGCGCTATAAAACCAGGTTTAATCTACCATTTTCTACATTTGAAAATGCTTGTACCAAGTCAGGAATATGACAGTTCTTGTCCAGTCGTTTTTGATGCGTTTTGTTATTTGATTTAGCCATGTGATTATGGACTTTCCGAATTGATTTTCCTCTTAGTTCAGTATTTAAATTTTGTGATTTTACTTTTTAAATATGTGAACAGTTTATTGTATTCTTCAGCCTCCATTCTTTTTTATATACTACATGTGCAAGTAATGGTCAAAACAGGTGAGGTGAGCAGTATTTAAACTACAGTCAGGTGAAAAAATCACATGATATTTATTCTTTATATAGGAACAAATATTAAGAAACCATATGAAGTTTCATTACCAGGAACAAATTTTATAAAGATGGAAATAATATTATGCAATTTTTGTTCCCAAGAACTTTTATTTTCCATAGTTTTGTTCCAGGGGGGGGACAAGTATTATGCGGAACAAATTTATGTTTACAATACGCTACTGCAGTTTTATTTGATATTACACAAAAGTTATTTTTAACTGTAAAGGGTAAGAATTAGGACAAGTAGTTTTATTTGGTTAAAAATAAAATGGTGGAATTGTAGGCGCACCTTTAATTCAGCAAAAGTAAACACAAAAGGGGAGAACAATGAACATTTGTTATCCACAATTGATATTAGAAGCCACGAAGCGGATTAAACCACACATATGGAAGACGCCTCTTCTGTATTCATCTTATTTAAGTGATACTGTTAAAAAGACAAACGTGTACATCAAACTAGGTCAGTGCAAACAAATATATGTATGCAGAACTTTGATTTTCATTCTGTATTTAATGTGCAGTCTCTAAAATTAACCTTTATTCCCGTCAGCATTAATATAGATTTATGTTGTCTTTTAGACCTGTACATTTCATGATGTGTATTTGCTAATCATGGTATATTTGGTGTATCGCCTACATTTCGATATTTACAATGTTAAATATATATACACAAGAAAAATCAATGCTTGCTGTTTAATATATTAATATCAATATAAATTTTACCTGTTATCAAATAATCGTTGTGACCAAATTTTAGATAGTGATTGTAAATAAACTTCACTGACACCCAACATTCAAAATCTTATTTTATTTTTATTAATCAAGTTTTTCCCTTCTGACATAAAACATCAGAAACAAATAAAGCCGAATTTAATTCCGACGTATTTTAAAACAACAGCAACGTACTCTTCACTTGAACATAATGGACTGAATGAGAAAGATGAAAAAAGTGTTATTAAAAGTATCTGTGAATGAATAAAATGAAGAATGGAAATAGACAATGTGTCAAAGAGACAACAACCCGACCATAGAACAGACAACAGCAGGAGGTCACCAATAATTATATGTCTTCAATGCAGCTTGAAATAACCCCTAGAAACTCCCGCACCGTGAGGTGTCCTTCAGTAGGCCCCTAAACAAATATATATACTAGTTCAGTGATAATGGACGTCATACTAAACTCTGAATTATACACAAGAAACTAAAATTAAAAATCCTACAAGACTAGCCAAGGACTTAGGCTCCTGATTCTGGACAGGCGCAAAAATACAGCGGGGTTAAGCATGTTTTTTGAGATCTCAACCGTCCCCCTATACCTCTAGCCAATGTAGAAAAGTAAACGCATAACAATAAGCACAGTAAAATCAAGTTCAAGAGAAGTCAGAGTCCGATGTCAGACGAGGTAACAAAAGAAAATAAACAAAATGGCAATAATACATAAATAACAACAGACTACTAGCAGTCTATATGAAACATATAAGGTGTTAAAAATGCTAAGTGACGCATAAACTGCACCAACTGTTATTCACCCGCATACATATATTGTCGTTTTATATATATTCTATTCTCGTTGACGCATGCACATCATCAACTGTTGAAATGTTTATTATTGTCTTTTAGAAAGCGAACAGCTGACTGGTTCATTTAAGGTTCGTGGCGCATTTAACAAACTTTTACAACTTTTGGAGACTAATCCTGAGATAAGAAAGACTGGAGTATATACTGCATCATCTGGAAATCATGGATTGGCATGTGTAAGTTTTTAAGCAATTAAGTAAACATGAACTTAGAATTAAAAGTAAGCCTAAAGTAAATGGTATGATCACAATACATTTTAAAATCTCCATGTTCAACACGCACGTATACTCTGCAGAAAGAAAATAAACCGCATAAAAGGTCGAATTCATTTTAAATGTAAAGTTGACAATAAGTAAATGAATGTTCGACAAATCAATGCTTTAGCAATGGGTTTGATATTCAAGGGGTATTTGAAGTTTGAAATACAAAACGTCGATACGAGCAATTTGGAATCTGTGTTTTCAAGACCTGAAAAATGAAGGTTGCGGTTACCGTGAAGGAAAACTGTTCGTGTATTCCAAACGGAAAATTGTAGTAGTTACATTATTTATAAAAGAATAAATTGAATATAAATATCTATGGCGTTTAAACAAGCTATTGCCAAATGTCACTGTGCAATACCGTTAAATCACTATGTTCAATGTCATCGTACTGTAATAAAACTAACGAATTCAAAAGTATGTCACCCGACAATTCATCGATCACCATTGACAAATTTCACGCTTTTGGTAGAGCTAAAATCAAATTTGATTATCTCAAGATAAACCTTACAATTAAAGTAATAGACCTCAGCTGGCTACAGAAACCCAAGATCGGAATCCATTTGTTCCGTCTACGTAATCGAACAGCTGGGTGACACAACCACCGTTGCTGAAATGTCCGGCTTGTGTAATTTCCGCCGTGTTACTTTTTGTTTGGTATCATCTACAAATAAAAGTTCTCTTTTTATATGGAAAAATGCATCCTGGAAGTTAAGAGAACTTATAATCTCTTCGTATCATATTTCAGTTACAAGCGTCAAAGGTTTTAGACGTTCCTCTGACTATATATTGTCAGGAAGGGGTTGATCCTGGCAAGAAGGATTTTCTATTACACGAAGGAGCAAGATTGGTCTTACATGGTCATGATTGTGTAGAAGCAGAACTCAAGGCAAGATCAGATGCTGAGGTAACCTGAATAAATATCTTTCGTTAAATTCAAAAGACGTAAAATGTTATATTTGTTATTCTCGTGGGATTTTGTCTGATGCCTGGTCTGTTTCTGTGTGTGTTAGTTACATTGTAGTGTTGTGTCGTTGTTCTCCTCTTATATTTATGCGTTTCCGTCAGTTTTAGTTTGTTACCCCGATTTTGTTTTTTGTCCATGGATTTATGAGTTTGAACAGTGGTATACTACTGTTGCCTTTATTTAATTTAAATTTTCATTTGTTAGAACACTTGCTTCCACAGATAAAGTCAATTCCTTACAAAAACATATACTATCTGGTACTTATACATTTTTAAATGTATACATATTTGTATTCTTGAAGAGAAATGGAAAATATATTTTGACACGAATGGTATTATAAGACCTAAATGTACATAAAAGATGGAGAACAACAATTAAAGAGCAGTTCCTTAGATTATTGTACAGAATATAGTTATAAAAAGATGTGGTATGAGTGCCAATGTGACAACTCTCTCATCCAAGGCACAATTTGTACAAGTAAACCACTATAGGTCAAGATACAGTCTGAAACACGGCGGCTTCGCTCACATCGAATAACAAGCTACATGTATAACAGGCCCAAATCAGATATTAATGTAAAACCATTCAAACGGGAAAACCAAAGCGATTTTTTTCCTAGGCATGTACTGATTTTGTGTCATGGATGGATATCATCTATTTCTTTGTTTTTCTATTATATAAATGATACTTATACTTCATCTTCTTGTTTAATTATAACATATGGTATAGCCATGTGATTTACTTTGGTATTGTTCCGTTTGTTTTGTCTAGTTAAGATTTAGCCAACATGTGCATTTATATGTCTTTTCCGCTAAAAAAAATTGCGTTTCCTTATGTGTCCCATAACGTTTCTGCACTCGTACTTTATGATAATTAAGATAGATGGTGATAGTAATTAATGTTTCTCAGTGCAGAAATATCTTAGTCGGCGAAGAATAAACACATATAGCATTTACTGTCTTCTTTGCGTAATATTTTACATATATTTTTGTTGATATTTCTAGAATACCTTCATCATGTATTGTACAATGACGAACGACACTCATTAATGTCAACTTTGTATGAAGGAGTTGCAATTTTAGTTTTACTCTTCCTTTTTCATAGTTAATAACATAAAAAAATCATTTCAGTTGCTAAGTATTGACATCTAAATGAATAAGATATAGATCGATTTTATTTTTTTAAATTTCAATACACAGACACATGGTACAACTTATGTTTCTCCTTATAATGATCCCACTGTAGTAGCAGGGCAAGGGAGTATTAGGTAAATATCAACATAATTAGAACACACCCGTGATATCACGGGTCCGTGACTGAATTAAAGTATATAACTATGCGTATGCCTTATTTTAGTATTGGTATTGTCATCTGATAAAGTCATGCCGATTATAAGATGCACAGTTTTCTCTGCTTTCGAAATCTTTCTGTTTGAACCCGTGGACCTGGAACCTATCAATTATTGGTAATATTAATAATTTGGAAAACAAAAGGGCCTGGAATGGAGTATTTTTACTCAACAGTATACAGCAAAATTCTAAATACACCGTTTGGTGGTGCGCCTGTCAGATGCGGAACGTACAGATAAGGTAATAGGTAACAGGTGAATATACTATTGGTATCGGTGTCGGACTCGATCCGGAACTTCTTAATTATTGGCAATATTAATTACGTGGAAAACAAAGGGGCCTGGAGTGGTGTAATTTTGAATCAACACCATTGTACTATATTAGTTATATATGAAGTTGAATTCTTTGATTCATCGTTTTTACGTGATGACGGCTGACAAATTGGACCTCGTTATTTTAGTATTATAGATAATACACATCGTTTTTGTTTGTGATCCTGGTTTGTTACATACGTTAAAGTATAACGTAGTCATTTTTAACGAATAGATGTATGACAAAAATCTATATCGTGAACTTAAGTTTTTTTTTCTCGAGGTGCTTCTCTTTTGAAATAACCATATGTAAAGGAAACAGAAATATCATAGTGTTTCGTTTACAAATATTTTTAAGTAAAAAAAGCTTGTGTATAGATATAAGAAGATGTGGTATGAGTGCCAATGAGATAACTATCAATCCAAGTCACAATTTGTAAAAGTAAACCATTATAGGTTAAAGTACGGTCTTTAACACGGATCTCTGGCTCACACCGAACAGCAAGCAATAAAGGGCCAAAAAATATCTATATAAAAACGAGAAACACTTATGAACCACATCAATGAACGACAACTACTCAACATCAGGTTTCACCTTTCTTAAAACAATAGTGTAACATAACATAAAAAGACACACAATAAAATATCAATTGAAATTACTTAACTCAATTAAAAGACATATAAACACAAACAAGTGAACATACAGAACGAATAAATTTAATCTTTGACAAAATGTAAGAACAAAATCAATAACATAAGGGGAGAGATGTTAAACAATCGCAGAATGTCAACTATAACCTTGGACAAAATGCCGCAAAAAAATTAAATTACACCGGTAAATGAAAATATTTTTTGTAAGGTATACAGTAATGGAGAACGAAAATATGTTTTACAAAATGAATAATTTTGCTGTTCATAATACGATAACAGAAGTGGAAATTTATAGTCAAGACCAACCACTAATTTACTGTTTATTAGATATTTATAGATTATCGTTGGTCATCTCATTAAGATTGATAGTCTCGCTTGAGCCGGTACGGCGAAAGAGAAAAGCAATCGAGTTGAGATGATCAATGATAATCTATTTATCGCAATTTTATCTATGACGAAGTTGTTATTTTCATTGGCAATGACACTTGCGACCTTAGTTTCTAGCAATAATTTTTCATATCGCTCCACTGTGCTGAGAAAGGAAATTAACAGCCATTAGGATCAAAGGAAAAATACGTAAAATAGCGGTAAAATATATAATTATTCCAAACTAGAAGGTTATTCTAATCCAGTGCATATTTTGCCATAGCCGGATTTGGCTCTTTTGGAAATAGTCATCAATTAATTTGTATTTGATTTGACTTTCCAACTGTTTTGATTCGAGCACCACTAATAATTTTATGTAGACGAAGCACGCGTATGACGTACAAATCATTTGCCTGATATCTTTTGTGAGTATTTACCAATGAAAAATAGAAATAAGTCAGAATACACTCTAAATCATAACCCAAAACATTTTAGTTCTGGTTCATTGGCATGTGAAAGTGTTGCTTTTAAAATACCAGAATTTTCATTATACATGTATACTATCGAAATAACACACAAGCGATATATATTTATGTATGTCAATAGCTAGTTTACTTTGATTAACCGCCCAACACTATATATAAATATAATGTTAGCTTTCTAAATGTGTTTATAAGTACATTAAAGCTTGTTCCTTTACATTATTTCAGCGTTGAAATTTTTGAAGAGTTGCCTGAGGTTGACGCCGTTTTAGTTCCAGTCGGAGGAGGTGGACTGATTGCTGGAATAGCAAGATATATAAAACAAGTTAAACCCTCTACGAAAGTAAGTCAGTTTGCACAGTTATAAATTTCCATACAAAAGTATTGCGTAGATGACAAATAACAACCAACCAAATTCAACTTTGTACGAAAGTATTAGTATGATATAACTATGAACTCAAGTTATAAGACTAACACAGTGACCTGGAGTTTTCTCTGCTATTTCAGAAAGTAACTGTTACAGTCTTTGGTAACCTTTAACAAATAGTCTCCTCCGTACCGAATACTCTTTGTCGCCTTTAACATGCCTTTCACGGAATCATTGAAAAATGACACGAGGCGAACCCACAAATTCTCACTCTTTCGATAAACCGAAAACCGATAAACCGAAAGCCGCCATTTTGGTTTAATATATATTTTTGAAACAATTAATTTTTGTTTAACCGTTTTGGAATACGTAAAAACTTAACAAAGATACTAGGCTAAAAGTTTGTAACGCCAGATGCACGCTAGTGAGAATTTGTGGGTTCGCCTCGTGCAATTTTTCGATGATTCCTTGAGAGGCATGTTAAAGGAGACGAAGAGTATTCGGTACGGAGGAGACTATTTGTAAAATTGGTTAACAAAGACAGTTACTTTCTGAAAAAGAAGAAAAAACTCCAGCTTACTGTGTCAGTCTTATAACTTGAGTTCATTTTTATATCAGCAACTCTTTCTTTTAAAAAGGTCATTTGTTTCGCATGAAATTCTTTTGTCTTCGACATATAAACTGCATAGTGCAGCAAACAGAAATCCACTCATGTTACCACAATATATAGGTTGTCTTCAGTTGAAAACAAAGTAATATAATACAAAATCGTTTTCTCATTGATTGACATGTAGTCACTTCATGCATCCAGAGCACTTTGCATATCGCAACTAGATATATTGTGTATGTTTGTCAGATTTTGCTTTGATTTCTAGGTGTATGGTTGTCAGATTTTGCTTTCATTTCTAGGTGTATGGTTGTCAGATTTTGCTTTGATTTCTAGGTGTATGGTTGTCAGATTTTGCTTTGATTTCTAGGTGTATGGTTGTCAGATTTTGCTTTGATTTCTAGGTGTATGGTTGTCAACCGAAAAATTCCAAGGTAATGTACGAGTCCGTGAAAGCCAACAAAGTAATATTTGAGGAATCTTTTCAAACATTGTCAGACGCTACAGCGGGCGGATTAGAAGAATCTACGGTGAGTTGAGAAATAACATTCAAACATTGGAATTTAAAAATTGTTGTTAAAATTGGGATAAAATGTTCGGTCTGGTTAAGAAAATAAAAATCAAGATGCATAGATAGAGGTGGTCGAATCTGAACTGAAGGACGGCCACATTAATTAAAAGATTGATAATTGTTCAAAATATAAAGTTCTGATATTTTTGTCGAATTTTGCTAATACCTTGTATACCTAGAAATAGGAATTAAAAAAAAAAATGTTTCGAATAATTTTAAAATATTACGAAGATTAAATAATCAAGTGTGTTTACAAACTCGTCATTATGACTCTTGTGGCAGTTGTCGCATTGGATATCATACCACATCCTCACACCTTTATATTTTTTTTTAATTTAGATAAGGAGATACACGATACAGTGACGTTACGCACGGAAATACGTTCAGATTAAAATTACAATATACTATGATTTTCGAATAGCAACTATTCGCATATACAAAATAAATCCACCAACATGCATAGATCTAGAGAGAGGCCTTGACATGTATTTCTTAATTAAAAAATTTTATAAATATGTGCTCTATACATTTATTTTATTGAGCACACACATCATACTTTTACGTTTATAATTACATGTCCGGCGTAACATTTCAGTTTGAATAAAATGCATTTGCCTATGTTCCGTTGTAATTTTCCACATACAAACTGCGAAATTTAGTACATCAACTTCGTGCTAGATTTATCTTCTAACGTCTAACCCGTCAGTTGTTTGTGTTGGCTGAAATTTGATGCAAGTTCTCAACGAGGTATTCGGCAGAGGATCCTGTCTTTATGAGTATGAGGAAAGTTATTAAGTTAATCAAAATTTCGAATTGTTATTATCACTATAATATAATCAAAACATATTAAAACTATACTCAATGGAAAGTTTTGATAAAGATAAGCATTTTCAAAGTTTCAAATTTAAAAAAATCTTTTTCATGAAGAAGAATTTAAATAAATCGCATGTCTAGCCACTTTGTCCAGACGTTATTTTTTTCCAATCCTTAGGTGAATTATGTAATATAAATAGCAAATAATCATTTATAATACAAAATTAACATATTTAAAAGATACAAACTATAAGTTCATACAAATAGCTAAATGATTCGGGTGTTTTCACAAACATTATGACCTTACATTTTTTTTCGGAAAGCATTCCCTATGTCTAGCCATTATGTCCAAGGGCGTCATTTAGACGTTTCTGCACCGAGACGTCTTTTATATGAATACACACTATTCCGTATACTAGGCAGTTAAAATTATGCCGGGAAATGTTCATTCTAAAAAGGTCTTCGGAATCAAAACAACACTCAGATTAAAAAAAAGGAATAGACTCTTTATAGACACAGGGGAAAAGGGGGGATGGCTTAGGAATATTTTCTTATGGACAAAAGTTTTCACGCAATTCTAAAACACGTTTATAGATTATAATCCGAGGTACCTGTACACTGTTCTTTTAAATTTTGAACAATTAGTAAATGTAAAACTATCAGTGCTAAAAAGATAGAGAAAGAGCCTTTTCAAATAGTCTGAAAACTCGCACAGACACATACAGATATTGGACAAAAAAGAGGTTAATCTTTTCAAATAATTCATTTTCATAAAATATACAAAGAAATTTGCTAATTTATTCCATATTTAGAACTTTAAAAAGTTTCTATGTTTATCAAATAATTGAAAATTATTTTTTCATTCTCAAGATTAGAAATAGTTAAATCCTTACTAAATTATGCCTATAAACATAAAATTTCTTTCACATTATGGTTTTCATTCATCATCATTTAGATAAGAAAGACGATCCTTCAAATAATTGCCTCATAACTAATTATATACTATACAATTATGTTTCATATTTAGAAAGAAATTCAGAACTAAACGTAGATTTGATACTATCGTCTTTCACGCATAAGTATCATCAAGCTTACAGATCTTTCAAAAGAAAATTCAAAAGTCAAGTATCAGTCATTAATTACACATTAGTTCAGAAAAGAGGTAAGCATGAACATTCATTCAATATTTGAGAAATTAACAAAGTCATAGACAGAGTGACATATGCATTGTACTCATAAGTCAGTAGTTGTATCATGTTCGTACAGTAAATGCAATAAATTTCGTCGGATGTTATATTCCTTTTATGATAGTATTAACCCATCAATACTACCAAAAAAGTAAATTGCGAAACAACGACATTGAAAAAGAACATACCAACCAATGAACCAACAATTAAACCAATCAACAGCTAAAACGAACACCAACCAACATTTATCTTTAACAATCATTCTTTCTCTTTTCGTCTATTGTACAATACTTTTCGTCGAGTGTTCATTGAAATTTAGAACCATGATGACCTTTACAGTATTCATGTAAACATTTTATAAGCTGATTTTTCTTTTAGGTAACATTTGAGTTATGCCGAGATTTTGTAGATGAATGGATAATGGTAGAAGAAGATGACATAGCTAAAGCTATGATGCTTATGGTAGAAAAACATCACAAGGTAGACACCAGCTCATTATAAAAAAGATTAAGATCTTTTTTGTGTTAAAAGTAGATAACCAAACATTTGAATTTATTTATTTACGACTCACCATGATCGGATACCTCGAAAACTGTCATTCTTGTTCTCCTTCCAACCCTAACCCTAACCCTAAACGCAACAAGTTAAAACAATTGCAGAAACGATGCAAAGACGTAAATACGGATGCAATATATATTTTAAATAAAGTCTAGATTCATATCTAGTGCCTTCAAAAACTGTGCGTCAAAGACCAATGTTAAACCGAGATGCCATCATGGTCCTTTTAATTTTCAAAAAAGAATAAAATTGATTTGAGAGAATTGAATAATTTAATTTGTTTGTTTTATTTTAGAAGCCAGAAAAGGGGTATATCATACCAATTTTAAAATTTAAAATTAAAAATCTACGAATACCTTAAGCTTTTATAGTTTGTAAAATGTTTGTATGGTTAGTTAAGAGGGAAGACAATACAAATGTTTATGAGCTTTTTGTGTGTATTATTTCAACAGTATATGACGTACTTACAGTTGATAGTTTACCGTCAGCGTACTTTAATTTAGGTTCAATATGAATATGTACAATGTAAAAGTTTAACTATGTCACTATCGTACATTTCCGTTTTCTTGATTAAAATGTGATCTGTCAATGAAGAAATTAACCAGAAACCGTGTCATAGCCCTATGAGAAATGTATTACATGTAACACTTTAGTAGTACATTTACAATAGAGACCTAATTTGCAGTTATATGACATGTGCAAATGTACTGTTCAGAATCAACTGTACTATTAAATTGCACACTGAGGTATGGCAGTATTTTTATGATCTGTGGGGTCGTGGGACGTAAGAGATCAGCTAACATGAACGAATTTCTATCTCTAAATCAAAAATGATTTGTTTATGAGTAGACAAATCAGACATCATCTGATAACTTATTCATTTTACTTCACGAACAAACGTACTAACCAATATTCCAATGAACGCTTATTTACATCAAATTACACACTTTCACTGCCCCAGATTTAAAAAAAAAGCTATCTCGGATTATGTAAAAGAACTCTGTAACTAACATATTTCGCATGTTAATTGACATATTAACTAACATTTACAATCATTCACAGCATGTGTGATAGAATGACTATAACATCAGTAGAACAGAGTACATTTTTCAACGACTAAATACAAAACAAACAATGTAATAGGAGGCATAGGTTGACCCATGTCCCCTCCTTATCCCCTTTTCAAAGGGAAGCATTTGTTGATTATATAGGAAATAACTGATGCATGACTGTCAGTGCCCCCCTTATGAAAATTTCTAGATCCGCCAACGGGAATGTAATGTACTTATCGTTGGTTTTATCGTGTCATAGCTCTTTATAGCTGACAACGGCATGGATTTGGTTAATTTAAAAAAGTACGATAATCAACAGCCGATTGCAGTCACGTCATTTTTACTTTGTTTAAAATCACGCGTATCTTTTTATTTATATAAGTAAATATAATATCACATTTGAAACATGTCATTTTTTTACTCAGATTGTGGAAGGTGCGGCAGGAGTATCCATCGGAGCTTATATGACAAATATGGAAAAGTTTTCTGGACAAAATGTTGTCATCATTTCATGTGGAGGAAATTTAAGTCTATCCATATTAAATGATATTGTATCTAAATATAAAAGTAAATAAAAAGTTTATATTTTATTCTTGTTTGTTTTTAGTCATATGTTATTCATCGTATAATGTTATTTTCATCAAATGGTATGAAGCTAAAATATTAATTGAAGCTGCAATGCGTAATTCTTGTATCATTATGACTAATTACATTATCATGATGTTGCATGCAGAGAGTCAACGCTTATAAATGTACCCCATATAAGGGTTCTTAAAAATGTGCACATCAGCTTATGGACTTGACACCATTTAAACTGTTTTGTTTTCATATTTGTTTATTTTCTTTAAGATTTGTAAGAAAGAAAGAATTGCCTACATTTATTGTAGAAAGACAAAAAAAAAATAATTTAAAAAGTAAAGGAAAATATGGATTTTGGCAACAGTCTAATTTCTTGACAAGTATACCAAAGTACTGAACTTCAAGGCAACTCAAAAACAAAATCTTAATAAATTAAATGCTATCAATCAACGTGATAAAAATAAAACAACTGCCAACTGTCTGACTGGGTACAAGCATTCTATTAACATTACTGGTGGCATTGTTATTGACCAGATGTGCATTTCGACAATAAATGTCTCTTAAGTGATTATTAATATTAATGCGCGTTATAAAGTAAAATTTAGTTTCAATAGCCCCACATGTATTTGTTAATCAATAGTACGTATTGAAGATAATGAATCGAATGTTTGACAATTTGTTTCAGTTAAAACAGAGACCAATATATTTAGATATGTGTATATCTCTGGTTAAAATAATAAAAATAAAAATTCCGGACATTTTTTTTTTTTAATTGCATAGAAGTTCTTATTAACACTATTGTGCGAAACGTGGGGTTTGTCAGATGACCAACAGAGTTAATTAATAAATGAAAAAAGAGATATCTACCATCGGTCAAATGAGAGCATGATATGCAATAGTAATGTTCGGCTGTATTCGACACGTTTTTTTTCAACTGACGTCATTACCGCGAAATAAATATTAACAAAAACTGAAATATAATAACTCATACATTATATGAAAATAATATGGAAACACAAATGCGTTTATGTTATTATAAAATGAAAGCATTCAAGTGTAGATTAAAATGTTCTCACATGATGGTGTTTTCTACTCACGTTTTCTACATTTGTTTCATAGTTGGAGCCCGTCCTATATTCTCCTATACTCGACATTTAAATTTGATGCCTAGGAAATCCATTTTATTTTGTTTTTATTTTTTTATTGAAAATTACTGAAATATTGAAATAGTTTGTTATTTGGTGTGTTAAATTATAACCCTGGTGTCTTGATGAGTTTGATTTATTTGTATATCTTTTATGTGACTGCTTGGAAAAAAATCCATTTTATGGTTAATTTTTCGAGGTCGAACAAAGAGAAGAGGTATAATTGCCAATAAGACAACTATTGACATGCAGGCACCAAATGACATGCTAAAAATAATGGACAAAGGCAACAGTAGTATACCGCTATTTAAAAGTCATGAATCGGTTGAGAGAAAAAACAAATATGGGTTACAAACTAGAAACATAGAAACGAGCTATTTGATAATAAACACTATATCTCATGATACTAAATGTAAGGTATGATTGTAATGTGTACATATATATAAGGAGGATGTGGTATGGGTGCCAATGAGACAACTCTCCATCCAAACAACGATTTATAAAAGTAAACCATTATAGGTCAAGGTACGGCTTTCAACACGGAACATTGTCTCACACTGAACAACAAGCTATAAAAGGCCCCAAAGTTACTAATGTAAAACCATTCAAACGGGAAAACCAACGGTCTGAACAATCTTAAGTTTTTTATAAAAAGTAGTCTATATTTGTTGTTGTACGGATCACATCAATCAGGCAATAAAGTCGAATATACGGTTAGACTATTTAGTATCTTTATTCATCAAAATTACATATAATATTGGCTTCATATATTATCGTAACAACCGATTCTCTACAATAAAATACAAATACACATTAACATACATCGTAAGTAAAAATATAAATTAAAACACTAAAAACATAATACTAAAGAAACAACATGAATTACTTTCTTTCACGCTTAATAAATAATTTGTTAAATTAAAAATTTAATTGAAACGAATATTAATTTATAATTAATTTTGCAATTCGTAATATTCTTCTTTAAATACTGTTCTTTAAAATTTACATAAATATCTCTTACCGATTATAATCTCTGTATAAAATACTGATGTGTCCCCAAATAATAACTTCCAATGAATAAAAATTAGACAACGTTACGTACATCAAAAGCGAAACGTCGTAAAACTTTTTTTTTAAACGGGAAATATGAGTGCAACGTTATATATGCGCAAATACTCAAAAAAATTATCTACAATATTATAAATAAAATTAATAAATTCAGTTATAGCAAATTAAAGAAACCCTACAATTTGGAATGACATTTCAAATCTAACAGTTGTATTGAATCATTGTAATATATAAATGGCTGTGACTGGCTGGATTTATCTAACATTTTCTGTTAATGTCAATTGTTTATGGTTATGCGTCTTTTGCAATTACTATAAGCATTAAGGCCACCGTATTTGATGTACGGAATAATTGTATGGTGCACTTGTTGTCTGACAGGTTTCATGACCTTGGCCTCGTTTTTCATTTGTTCATTGATCAATATATAGTTTGCGTAATTAGGTCTTTTTCTCTCATACATAATTTCAGCAAAATGTGAACTAAATGTAATGTAATATGGTTAATTTACATGTCTGTCTAGTTATATAAGGTACCAGGTGTATGAGGTGATATGCAAGACACGTGTTTCGTCTACATAAGACTCATCAGTGACGCTCAGATCGAAATAAATAAAAAGCAAACCAAGTATAAAATTGAAGAGCATTGAGGATCCAAAATTCCAAAAATTGTGCCAAATACGTCTAATGTAATATATGCCTGAAATAAGAAAATCCTTAGTATTAGAGAGTAAGGATTTTGTTTTACCTTTAACTTATTGAAATAATCGTTGATAATGTTAAATTTGTATGATATTTACATAAAACCTCCATCTTTAAGACTTTCAACACATGTGCAATAACTATTGATAAAACAGGATAGGTATTTCTGCTTGTGCACTCTTGTTTTTGTTGTTATTTGTTAGAAATAAAGAATGATCTATATGTGTTTAATGCAGCGTTTACACGTAATTCGAATTCGATTTGCATTAACTAATTCAAATTAGTTTAATTCGCATTCAAAACATTTTGCGTCCACATGTAAATTCTAACTCAAATAGTTATCAAAGGTACCAGGATTATAATTTAATACGCCAGACTCGCGTTTAGTCTACATAAGACTCATCATATCAAAATATTTACAAAGCCAAACAGTTACAAAGTTGTTTGAAGAGAATTGAGGATCCAAATATCCAAAAAATTGTTCCAAATACGGCTACGGTAATCTATGCCTAGAATAAGAAAATCCTTTGTTTTTTCGAAAATTTCTGTCAGCTGTTGACTACTTGGCTGGTGATACCCTCGGGGACGAAACGTCCGACAACAGTGGCATCGATCTTGTGGTTAAAATGGTTATCAAAGGTTATAATTTAATACACCAGACGCGCGTTTCGTCCACATAATTGCAATGCGCGTAAAATTCGCTTTACTGTCCGAACGACTTTAACTTTTAATTCGTATTAACAAAAACGTATTTCTAATGCGAATTGGATCATGCTATTTAGCAAATTCGAATCAATTCGAATTAAAAAAAAAAGAAGTGGAGTGTGTGAACGCGTTTAGCGAATTCAATTTGATTTAAATGTTCGTGTGAACGAGGCATAAGAAAGAAAAAAAGATTAAGTCAGTAAAACACTCAGTAGTTTGTACTATTTTTTTTTTTTTTTTTTTGCATTTGTGTATAAAATAATTTCGTCTTTTGTCCATTTTAAACTTAAATAGTTTCTTGGACTTTTGTATGAAAAAGGATTGCTGACGGTTGTACAGATTGGCTAATCGGTGAGTTTTGAAATGGCGTTTAATTATCTATTAATTTAAATTGCTCACAAATCGAAATATATACAAGAAATATGATATCGCATATATATTTGGTTATTTTACCCTCCAGATTGTTATACTGGTAAGTATTATCAAGGAGGTTATATCAGATTTCATAGAACTTTCTTGGTGATATAACTATTTTATAATTATAATGATTAGTATCATAATTGTTATCATTATTTGTTAAAATTATTATCAGCTGTTTTTAAAAAAGGAAAACATAAGGACTGTTTTCCGATCTTTGATCGGATTGTTGTCTCTTTGAAAAATTTCCCATGTCCATTCTCAATTTTATGTATATAACTCTAATATTTTCAACATTTGTCAATACGTTTTATGAATAGAATCAAAGAGAATATTATATTGCAATTGATAAAAATTTAATTCCCTTTATTCGAACAAGCTGTGAATTTATTTTAGAATGCATATAATTTTTAATTTCTACGATAGACCTAGACGTTATGTCCGTAATATGCCAAATAGAGGTGATTTGAAATGAAAAAAAGATATATCTACTTGTTTATAAATGAGTATAATAACACCAATAAAAAGGTTCCCGTGTTTCCAATACACGTTTTTTACTCAACAACTGACATCGCAACCGAGACATGTTTAATAAAAAAGAAATTAATACATATATTACACTGTATGATTATAGTAACAGATAATGAATGAAAATGATATGGACACCAAAATACTCTTATTTTATTATAAATGATCGCATTAGAGTAACCTTGGAAATGAAAGCCAATGAGATAGATAAAATAAGATTTTTTACTTAATATTAAAATATAAACACAGAGTGGTGTCTTTTACTCACGTTTTTGCGACTTTTGTTATATATCTGGTAAATGTTATACAAATGTTATAACAAGCTCAATAGTCAGCACTTTTGTGTTGACATGAAGTATCATTAATTGATATGGTAATAATATAAATTAACTGTTTACAAAACTTTTAATTTTTGAAATACTAATATAAAAAAGAAGATGTGGTATGATTGCCAATGAGACAGCTATCCACAAAAGACCAAAATGACACAGACATTAGCAACTATAGGTCACCGTACGGCCTTCAACAATGAGCAAAGCCCATACCGCAAAGTGAGCTATAAAAGGCCCCGAAAAGACAATGTAAAACAATTCAAACGAGAAGTAAGGCTTTTCTACCTCCGGAATAAATTGCTTGGCAAAATGTTTAGGAATTTTCGGTCCTCAATGCTCTTCAACTTCGTACTTTATTTTACCTTTTTACCTTTTTTTTTGTGTGTATTCAAATACAAGCGTCACTGATGAGTCATTTGTAGACGAAACGTGCGTCTAAGGCAAATACAAAATCTCAATCCTTGAATCTGTGACGAGTTTATTTCTAAGCTATGTTTATGCACTTTATCCACAGTAATTCCTAAATTTTGTTCCTTTTTTATTTTATTTATGTTTGTATAATACCTCAAATAAAAATAAAGTAAGATGGTTTGGCGTGTCGGTGTATTTTGTAGTTTTAGATTATTTGTATGTTTTATAAGATTTTTTGCTGTTTTCTAACAACTCATCATACCTTCCAGGATAAAAAATATGTACACCAGACGCGCGTTACGTCTTCTGAAGACTTATGACTGAAGCTGGAGTTAAAAGGCCAAAGAAATTACGAACTTTAAGAGCGTTGAGGGCTCAAAATCCCGAAAGGTTTAGCCAAAGTCAGCCAAGTGTATCTTTTATTTTGGTACATTGTCCTTTCAAAAATGTTCGAGACTCGCGTTTAGTTCAGTCACAGTTTTCAAGTACAAAATTTAGAAATTGTACAGATGTTCTAAGGCCCGTGCACGTGCTTTCGTGTTTATTCCCTGTAATATTATTTATTGTAGACGTAGAAGATACGTTGGCACTTTTAAAATGTTGTCCAATTTTCAGATCGACAACATTGCTGCCGTAACAAAAACTGAAACAGGGGCTAACACTGTGTCCAAACCACACCGGGAAAAATTGTTCGAACTCGATGGTATCTAACATCCGGCACAATGACGGAAAATCAATAGACAGAAGCAAGATAGGTTTTTCCTCATTTTCTTATTTTTTATGATATCGAAGAATACATATACATATACAACTTTTTTCTATTGTGAGATGCAATATTTTCTACAACCGTTCTATATTAACGGAGAAATAAGTAAAAATGCATGTCAAAATGACGAATTGAGTGAACCTGCCTCGAAATTGTTTAATTACTCGTTAAATTGTTCACATTGTACGGAAAGAAAGGTACGGGAAGATAGATACTGACACGGATATTGCAAAACTTGTCATCATGAACATCTCAATACTTGTATTTCCTAGTATGGAACGAAAGAAATGGGTCATGTCAAAATTGAACTGGCCGGTTTGTCAATGTTTACCACCCGGTTTTGTCATTGATTTCACGATGCATAACCCGGTTTGGTCAAATAAAAAAAATCATAATCGGATTACATTATAATTGATAATTTAACTTCAGCGAGTTATGTGGGTCGTTAAAAAACAAGTTCTTTCACAGGACAACGGCTTATTATTTATATGATCAGTCTCAGAATCAAATAAATAAGCAAAGACTTGAATTCCTACTCTTAAAGAACACAAATAATTTTAGTTTGACTTTGCATTCAAATTTTTTTAACAGCACAATAGATATAAATGAAGGTTATAACGCAAATTGAGGTAAAAGCTCTCAAATATGCGTTTCCTATACGAACTATGGCAAATAATTATGTTTAAACTTGAAATTAGAGTTTGCGGTCTTAAAAAAATCGAAACACACAATTGATATGTCATTTTCTCGAACAATAGGATGGGTATCTTTATAAGTATTCTAATCACACGATGTATGTAATGTTTTCTATGATCGTTAAAATTAAATCTTCTTAAGGATACACGTTGATACTAAGACAAATGTATATGCATACATAATCGACATAGAAAATGAATGTTTATAGGAAGAAAAGGATTACAAATACCAGCATTGAACATAAAATTTATTTGTCACTAATTGTAACCATACTCCTATGTATAAATTAGTATAACAGTCTCAGGTCATTGACAAAATTCTATAATAACTATTTTGTGAACCCATGAAAGTAATATTCAAATATTACTTCCATGGTTTTAACCTTAAAATAAAAGAAAAACTGGTTTGTATACTGTCGCCATTGTGTTATGATGATCGTACACTGACGTTGGTCAATATATTGTGACAATATATACGGACAGACGGATTCAGTTTATTTCAAAGTGGACGTGATTCGAATAGCTGTAACATACCGCCGAGCGTAGCGAGTCGAACAATATTTTCCCTTTTTTTTTTTGCTTTAAAAAATCGTTAAATACATGAATCAATATAGTTTTGGCAATCAAAAGTGGGGTCGGGAGCGTGCAACCCATACGTCTTTTAGATTCGCCACTTATCTTATAAAGTGTATACCGAATTAAAATATTGTAGAAATAAGAAAACAGGGACATCCGCGAAATCGAATTATGTGAGTTTGATCATGTTTATTATAAACATTCTCATCGATATTTTTAAACAAGCGAGACCAAGTGATTCAAATTCATAGTGTTTTGAATTTTTTATACGACCGCAGAAATTGAAAACTTTTTTTGGTCGTATATTGGTATCACGTTGGCGTCGGCTTCGTCGTCGTCGCCGTCGTCCGAATACTTTTGGTTTTCGCACTGTAACTTTAGTTTAAGTAGATAAAAATCTATGAAATTTACACACAAGGTTTATGACCACAAAAGGAAGGTTGGGATGGATTTTGGGAGTTTTGGTCTTAACAGTTTAGGAATTAGGGGCCAAAAACGGCCAAAATAATAATTTTCTTGGTTTTCGCACTTCAACTTTAGTTTTAGTAAAAAGAAATCTATGAAATTTTGACATAAGGTTTATGACCACAATAGAAAGGTTGGGATTGATTTCGGGAGTTTTTGTTCAAACAGTTCAGGAATGAGGGGCCAAAAAGGTCCCACATAAACATTTTCTTGGTTTTCGCACTATAACTTTAGTCTAAGTTAAAAGAAATCTATGAAATTTTACACAAAGTTTATGACCACAAAAGGAAGGTTGGGATTGACTTTGGGAGTTTTGGTTCCAACAGTTTAGGAATTAGGGCCCAAAAAAGCATTATTCTTGGTTTTCGCACAATAACTTTAGTATAAGTAAATAGAAATCAATGAAATTTTAACACAAGGTATATGACCACCAAAAAGAAGGTTGGGATTGATTTTCGGAATTGAGGTCCCAACAGTTTAGGAATTAGGGACCAAAAAGGGGCCCAAATAAGCATTTTTCTTAATTTTCGCACCATAACTTTAGTTTAAGTAAATAGAAATCTATGAAATATAAACACAAGGTTGTTGACCATAAAAGGAAGATTGGGATTGATTTTGGGAGTTTTGGTCACAACAGTTTAGGAATAAGGGGACCAAAGGGTCCAAAATAAAACTTTGTTTGATTTCAGCAAAAATTGAATAATTGGGATTCTTTGATTTGCCGAATCTAACTGTGTATGTAGATTCTTATTTTTTGGTCCGGTTTTCAAATTGGTCTACATTAAGGTCCAAAGGGTTCAAAATTAAACTTAGTTTGATTTTAACAAGAATTGAATCCTTGGGGTTCTTTGATATGCTGAACCTAAAAATGTACTTAGATTTTTTATTATTGGCCCAGTTTTCAAGTTGGTCCAAATCGGGGTCCAACCTAAATCATAGTTTTACACAATATACAATGTATTTTCACTTTTACTACCAACTGATAAATTAAAACATCCTTTCCCAATCAGTGATAACAAGCACATTTTTTACATTTTGATATTTTATAATGTATTTAAATGAGTAGTTATTGTTGCAAACTCCATTAGAAATTTGATTTGACATCAGTTTAAGAATAAGGGAAAGGAGGATTTAAAAAAAAATGATTTAAGTTGATTCAACTACTATTCTAGACAAAGAAAGATAACTCCAATTGAAAATTTCTTGCTATTGCACAATATTGTGCAATAAGATATTTCTTGCTATTGAGCAATACTGTGCAATTGAAAATACTTGCTATTGCACAATACTGTGCAGTTGAAGATTTCTTGGTATTGTGCAATACTGTGCAATTGAAAATTTCTAAGCCCAAGAATTCAATTTTTGTTAAAATCTAACTTAGTTTAATTTTGAACCCTTTGGACTTTAATGTAGACCAACTTAAAAACGGGACAAAATATTAAGAATCTACATACACAGTTAGATTTGGCATATCAAAGAACCCCAATTATTCAATGTTTGATGAAATCATACACAGTTAGATTTGGCATATCAAAAAACCCCAATTATTCAATTTTTGATGAAATCAAACAAAGTTTAATTTTGGACCCCGATTTGGACCAACTCGAAAACTGGGCCAATAATCAAATATCTAAATACATTTTTAGATTCAAAATATCAAAGAACCCCAAGGATTCAATTTTTGTTAAAATCAAACTAAGTTTCATTTTGGACCCTTTGGACCTTAATGTTTTCTCGTTTGAATTGTTTTACATTGTCTTATTGGGGCCTTTTATAGCGGACTATGCGGTTTGGAATTTGCTCATTGTTGCAGGCCGTACGGTGACCTATGGTTGTTCATGTCTGTGTCATTTTGGTCTTTTGTGGATAGTTGTCTCATTGGCAATCATACCACATCTCCTTTTTTATACAATTTGAAAACCGGACCAAAAGTTAAGAATCTACATACACAATTAGATATCAAAGAACCCCAATTATTCAATTTTTGATGAAACCAAACAAAGTTTAATTTTAGACCCTTTGGGCCCCTTATTCCTAAGCTGTTGGGACCAAAACTTCCAAAAATCAATCCCAACCTTCCTTTCATGGTCATAAACCTTGTGTTTAAATTTCATAGATTTCTATTTACTTATACCATGGAAGTAATATTTAGAAGGAATAACAACGACTAATTAGCATGTATTTATAGCATGCTGAGCTCTGTACTAAAGTCATACGATTTCATCCAATTATAGTCTCAGCGGTAAGACGCCTTTGGTTACTATCTGCGTTACCGCGGTTGTAAAAGGCATCTGGAATTTCTTATCAGTCACGTGGTTTTATCGAGTCCGGTAATTATAGCGCACCTGTGGGAAATCCCTAGTTTATTAATAACAAGGTAGCGCTGTATCACATAGAATATCTACCTTTAGAAAGAAATCGAATGGTGAAAAAAACTTGAAAAACGGACGAGAATTGTTCAAACTACAGCAGTTTAACATAGAAAATTGTATTTAATTTAGCATATTTTTGCTTTTTACCGTTTGTTTTAAACTGTTCTAAAAGTATTTTCCGGTTAAAAGCGGATCCCGAGTTAAACAGTTAAATACCGATGAATCGATCAGGTTTCACATGATGTTTAACAAAATAATGTAGGCAAATGTAGGCATAGATTTTTTTACTGTTGAAATGTGCAAAGTTTATCGAGATTGAATGAGATAATATTTACTTTCAAGTATTCTAAATTTATGTATATGTCATAAATGTCATTGATTGCATTATTGAAACTGGACAACTAAAACGGGGATAATATTTTCGTAAATATATATTTAAAAAGTGTTTATTGTGGAATGCTTGTATTAATATAATAAGCTATACAGCAAAAAATAGAACTAACCGACGAAATGGGCTTGCATCTATCTGTCTTACGGTAAATTCATTTTTACACAAATTAGTTTATGTATCAAGAACTTAAATTGAAGGATAGAACCGTTTAGAATTGTTAATAATTTAATTGACTATAAGTACACGAGAGATTTAGATTTTTCGTATTTAATAAAGGGTGTCCAAACGTATTTTTTGTACAGTCATCTTCTTAACTTTATACGGAAATGGTTTTTTAATTGTCTGTAAATTTTAAAATTGAAATGACACAACTTTGTTCTCCAATTTCGTATGTGATAGCTGTCGGTTTTAACTATTAAGTTCAAACTAACCAAAAATAGGGAAAAATTGGACTAAAATAAAAATTGAACGAATGACTCTTTTCGGCAGCGTACATCAACGTAATGTAACGAATGGACTATTCGGGTTACTTCGCATGTATATTCGACAAAAACTTGTCTGTTCGTAGTTCTCCGTGAACACGAAAATGACCGATAAGTGTCAGTGATTTGATCGATCACATGCGGAGAATAACCTTCCATGCCAGATATTGAACCAATTAACGAGTTATTGAAAGATGGGCGGTAACGCAGATGAAACCTTTGAAGTGACGACGATGTTATTCCTTCCAATATTACTTCCATGCTTATACTAAAATTATGGTGCAAAAAAACAGGAAAAATGCTTATTTGGGCCCCTTTTTGGCCCCTAATTCCTAAACTGTTGGGATCTCAACTGCCAAACTCAATCCCAACCTTCTTTTTGTGTTGATACATCTTGTGTTTAAATTTCAATGATTTCTATTTACTTAAGTTATTGTGCAAAAACCAGGAATAATGCTTATTTGGGCCCTTTTTGGGGCCCTTTTTTGGCCCCTAATTCCTAAATAGTTGGAACCAAAACACCCAAAATCAATCCCAATCTCCTTTTGTGGTCAAAATCTTTGTGTGAAAATATCATTGATTTCTATGTACTTAAACTAAAGTTATAGTGCGAAAACCTAGAAAATGCTTATTTGGGCACTTTTCGGCCCCTAATTCATAAACTGTTGGAACCAAAACTTCCAAAATCAACCCCAACCTTCCTTTTATGGCCATAAACCTTGTGTTTAAATTTCATACATTTCTATTTACTCAAACTAAAGTTATAGTGCGAAAACCAAAAGTATTCGGACGACGACGACGACGCCAACGTGATACCAATATACGACCAAACAATTTTAATTTTTTGCGGTCGTAAAAAAACCGTGTGATATATATAGACGAAACCGGGTGATTGTGTAGTAAACAACATTGACAAAACCGGTGTATTTTAATTTGACATGACCTATTTCTTTCGTTCCATACTCAGAAATACAAGTATTGAGATCTTCATAATGACAAGTTTTGCAATCTCCGTGTCAGTATCGATCTTCCCGTACCTTTCTTTCCGTACAATATGAACAATTTAACGAGGTTCACTCAATTCGTCATTTTGACGTGCATTTTTACTTATTTCTCCGTTTAAGTGTCACACCACCAATTACTCCCCCAAATTTAGAACGTATGAAAGTAGGCCTACTCGGACAAAAAATAGTTTATTTGATGTCATTGTTTACTTAAACTACCCTACAAATTTGCAGAAATGAAACTTTTGTTGAAAGAGAAACAAATTAAGACCATTTTGAGACCAAATTTACTTGTCTATGAGTTGACATTAAAAATTGAGGATTAATGCGCTCCATAGTATACTTATTTAAGATTTCATGAAACCAGGGGTTATTTTTAGTGGTAAATCAGTTCTGAAGGTCTCTTCTTTCTTATATGGCTTTAAAGGTATGTTGAAAATTGGCATTAAGAAAGGTGATACCTGTACGATTCAGGACATACTGGTTTGTAAGAGGTTAAACTTAAGATAAAAAAAAGTTAGAAAGCTATGAAAATTGCAAATATTGGTTGAACAGACAGGGACTTTTAATTGGTGGTCTGACACCTTAACATGGAACGGTTGTAGAAAATATTGCATCTCAAAGTATAAAATAGTTGTATATGTATATGTATTATTCGATATCATAAAAAATAAGAAAATAAGGAGAAACCTATCTTTCTTCTGTCTATTGATGTTCAGTCATTGTGCCGGATGTTAGATACCATCGAATCCGAACAATTTTTGCCGGTGTGGTTTAGACACAGTGGTTAAATGACAAAATATTTTTTGTTATTAAAAAAAAATAACGTATAATGGCAGAGAAGATATAAGATATCCACCATTAAACATGACCGCGTGCTTTATGTCAACTAGAAACATAATCAACCGGGGTAAAATATTCATCAGAGGCAATCAAATCTATAATTGGTCGAACAGAGATTACTATATAAACCCGCTAATGTTTAAGGTGCAGTCAAATGAACAAGGAATTATACTTAATTATTAACAGACATAACTATGTTTATGTCTCCACAGTGACCAATCGTGAAAAAATGCAACACAATAAAACTAGAGAGGTTTACCTAGCTAAAAAACTAGGTTTAATCCATTTTGTACAAAACAAAATGCCTGTACCAAGTCAAGAATATGACTGCACAGTGGTTATCCATTTGTTTGATGTGTTTGAGCTTTTAATTTTGCCATCAATAGCACTGCAAATGAAACTTATATCATATTTTCTACATAATTAAATGCATGTAAAATTGGACCGTTGTTTCCCATTCGTTTTGAGTGTTTGAGATTTTCATATTGCCATTTTGGTGACTATGTGGAACGCATCTATCCAATCGAGCTAGAGATAAAGGATACCACAAATACAGTTAAGTCGGCCTCATATCTTGACTTACATCTAGAAATTGACAATGAGGGTCGGTTGAAAACAAAACTTTACGACAAAAGAGATGATTTCAACTTTCCATTTCTAAGTAGCAACATTCCAGCAGCACCTGCATACGGGGTATATATCTCCCAATTGATACGATATTCCCGTGCTTGCATGTCCTATCATGACTTTCTTGATAGAAGGTTGCTGCTCACAAGGAAGCTATTAAACAAAGAGTTCCAAATGGTGAAGTTGAAATCATCCCTTCGTAAATTTTACGGACGCCATCAGACCGTTATGGAATAACCGTTTCACAAATGATATCGGATATGTTCCTTACGTCGTAACTACAATCCCCTTCTCTATCATGAAAGTGACTTACCGAATTAGACTATTTACCGGATTTTTTATCACATAAGCAACACGACGGTTGCCACATGTGGAGCAGGTTCTGCTTACCCTTCCGGAGCACCTGAGATCACCCCTAGTTTTTTGGGGGGTTCGTGTTGTTTATTCTTTAGTTTTCTATGTTGTGTCATGTGTGCTGTTTTTTGGTTGTCTTTTTCATTTTTAGCCATGGCGTTGTCAGTTTATTTTAGATTTATGAGTTTGACTGTCCCTTTGGTATCTTTCGTCCCTCTTTGATTACGGCCTTGCGTTTGAAATTTTCCTAGGAGTTCGGTAATTCTGTTATTTTACTTTTCATGTGAAAATATGTCAACACAAAATTATACCTTTTATAATTTTTAAATGTACTTAACTAATTTGGGAGACTTATACTTTAGATTAGACAGTTGACCTCTGACATGCTCACCATGTCGCAATACAGTTTTGCATTGTTGATCTTTTTACTGGTCAACGGTCGATAATCCAGATCCAGATGATTTATTATAGAATCAACTTGGTTGTAATGATTCTCCATTTTCTTTAGCTTGAATATCATAATAAAAAATAAATCGGTTGAAATTCAGAGTACAATATGAAAAGATTCTAAATAAGAAATATCTTTGAACACTTGATTTTAATTTACAAGCAATCTAAACGGTATTGATATAATTTATCAACGTAGTCAATTTAGTGAGTTTCGTGTTTTTTCAGTCTTATGTTTTCTTTGTTAAGTTTTGCTTACTTTTGTTTGTCTTGTGGTATTTTCCGTTTTTGCCATGGCGTTATCGGTATGTGTTCGATTAATGAGTTATAATGTTACTTTCGGAGCTCTTTGAGATGTCCTTTTTTATATATATTTAAGAGACAAAATGTGTTGATACATTCATACATACATAAATACACACATACTAAGAACTTGGAGAGGACATTATTGAAAATACGAAAAGGAGAAAAGGATGTCTCTTAAATTTGACATTCATGTAACATCTTTCAATTATAATAATTAACTGATGTAAGATATCTATGAAGTTTTAAAAAGTTTTAATTCCCTGATTACAAATTAAAACTCCAATTACAATGAAATGCACTGATGAATTAAGTGACAATAAGGTACCTCTTTACAAAATGACACACTGTTTTATAATATAATCTATAACATTTTCAATATAAGTGTAAAATTCGCCTTTTCAGAATCTTAAGAATTATGGGTAATTTCATTGTTAGTATCCCAAAATGAAAATAACGTCAAGTCATTGGTTGAATTTCCATTGTTTATGACATTATTAACAAATCACGATGTTTTGGTGTACACTTTTGAAAATATTACCAAGGACGCATTATATTCTGAAACGGCGAACTAGACAAGGATACACATCCGTAGATTGTAATTCAATAGAAGTTAAATTTAGTTTTTTTTTGTGTTTTGGATAACCTCTCTACAATTATGCATGATATATTATTACTTTCAGACACATGTAAGTACAAATATGCACACATATCGCACATTTCAACACTTATCTCTATAGAATATGGTTAACCTAAGACAGTTTCAAGTTTCCAGTGTTGGGTTTACATTGGAACGTTTTAAAACCTTATATGCACACTGATAGTTTAACAAAACGGAAAATCGTGCGGCACCATGAATTTGAGAAAGAATAGTAATGTCCACACATAAAAACGTATTGTTTGGTTGTTATATAATTAATCAGACGGGTGTCACCTGTCGAGTAGGATCTGAATATCCTTCTTGACCATTGACGATAGCCCATAGATATTCGTGATGCTCATTCTTTTTTCGTACGATTTTATTCTTTTTTCGTTTTCATCTTTTGTCATTGTTTTGTTGGTCTCTCTTCGACTTTTTTTTTTGTTTTGATCCTCCTTTTGATATTTTTGCATAATTATTCCCATCAAATCAGTATAATTGTTATTCGAGATACCTTTTCAGAGGTATGTATGATAGTGCAGTTAAGTCACTGTTTTATTGAAAACTATTAGAAGTGATCGGTTAAGAGAACACAATTTGGCAGCCGTGCATGTATTGTACTGTTGTCTGATTTATTTCCAATTTACGAGAAAGAATGCATCCATGTGTTGAAAAAAATTAAGTTTTTCCTGTTTCAGAGCAAACATGATACATCAATTCGAGGACAGGGGGTTGTATTTTGCGTTACAATATACGATTTCATTGTGAGATCGTAAATTATTTATTTATTTAACCACAAACCAATAAATTGTAATACACTAAGGGTTATTATAGTTGTTTTTTTGATTTGTTTTGTTTTTTAATTTTTAATTTTTTTTTTTTGGGGGGGTATGGGTGTCTCTTTGGTATTTAAAAGGACGTATATTAGTTATATTAGTTATACGTCCTTGGTATTTATAAGTGTCATTTAAAACTATGAACCCTTAGAAACACACTCTTTTTTAACTTGAGATCTTTGAGAAATCTTGCAACAGTACAATCCATGTACGACACGATGTTGACAATCTTAGGCCTTTTCCCAATAAAGCGGTAACAGGAGTGTCTGATTTAATTATATACTTATTAGGAGTGCTTGTTGGCAAAGATCGAGCAATAAAATTGAGACGAATTTAGGAAAGGTGGTATTTCAACTCTGTTGCAAAATCAGGAAAACATTTGAAAAATGTTTACGGATCTAAGATTTCGAAATAGTGTTATAATACATAATGACTTATGGCAGGATTTCTATACCTCCCAATGTCTAATAACATTAAAATCTGGTCTATGATAGAAAGAACATCACTAATAATGTATCACTACTAATCCTTATCACCTTTCGGAATATTCAATATTCTGTCGTCAAATGGTGAAGTCGGAAGACTAGAATCGTCCTCTTCCTTGTCGAAAGTAACCATTTGTTCACGTAAGGTCTGAAGTTGTTCGTGAATTTCTTGCATTTGTTTCCGGGCATCACCAAATGCTTCGTCGGACGATTCTAATGAGTCTTCCGGGTGATAACCACTTGCTGCTACGGGCATATTGTCCTGAAATACATCAACCTCTTCCGGTTCCGGTTCCCACACGACCGGACTTTCCGGCATTGTTTGTACCATATTATAGCTAAATGAGGCATCCACCTTGTCGTCATATTCTATGTACGGTTTACTAAAAATAATTTGACCAAATTCATCGTCATCGTCCTCATCATCTGCTAGCATACTATCATTACTAGCATCATCATCATCATCTTCCCATTTTTCTGACGCATCGAGATCTGACTCAGTGTAAGCAACAGATCGCCTACTGCCTTCAGAAGATTTATGAAAAGGGGAGTCATAACCTCCCGCTTGTGATTGTTCATACACCTCAGCAGTCGGCGTGAGATCCAAACTCTCGAATTGTTTATCTTGTCTTTGTGGTGCAGAAATTGAAAGCTGTTTTGATTTTTCCAGGAATAATTTCTGTATAGATTGGTCAAGTTTTGAAGGCGTACGTTTTACTGTTATTTGCCTCTCAGTTCGTGGCTCTTCGGAGTATAAAATTTCTTCTTCTGATATCTCATCAGAATAATCTGAATAATCCTCATCTTTATAAGATTTAATAACTTCACAAATGTTATCTGATTCTCTTTTAGGTCTAAAATCAGAGCAATCACTTTCGCTCTGACTCTGACTCCTATTCAGAATATTTTTAAAATCTATTTCTTCGTCCGATGATGGGATATCACTATATTCATGATCATGACTCTCTAGTTTCCGTTTGTGTTTTAGAAAATTGTGTTCGTCTTTTTCAAATTCTCTTTCATGTTTTTCAAATTCATAATCGTCTATGTCGAATTCTCGGTTATGTCTCACGTTTTCATCATTTTGTATATCAAACACTCCTTCCTTATATTTTAAATGCTGGTTATGTCTCTGGTAATCATCTAAGTCGTCATAAACTGGTTCAGTTAGACTCTCCAAACTTTCAGACGAACAAGATAACTCAGATTCTTCCTTTGAAATATGATCATGAGTAAGTACAGGACATTTTACGTTAAGACCTGTTTCTATAATCATTGATTCGGGTTTATATTTCTGTTCACTTCCGGTTGCAATCCAATCATTACCGTCCATAGTTTTAATGACGTCACGTGTTAAAAGATCCTTCTCTTCATCCATTAATTCTACCAGAATTCCACTTTTAACGCCGTAAGTTTTCTTTGTGACCAATATATAATTATCCGGATCGTTGGCATGTTTATTGTTAACAGCAAATAACGTGGAATTTCTTTTATTAGTTTCATTTTGAGTTGGAATTATGTTTTGCAGTACTTCTATTTGTTGCTGAATCAATTTTTCATTTAACTCGTTTTCATGTTTCATTTGCTCCTCAATGTCTAGTTCACTTTTGCGTTTCGATACTTTTTTACATACATCTCGTTGTGTAACTTCCGTACGATCCTTGACAGACGAATTTGTGTCTTCATCTGTTGATTTCATTCTAAAATTATTATTCATAACATCTAAAACTGAAGCATTGTCTCTACCTTGAGGAGTTTTAACAGTGGCATCAACTTTTGGTACCGTTAATATTTCGTAATTTTCTTTGCAAATAAGTTTTAAATTTTTATCTTCCTGTTTAAGATTGGCTTTTATTTCGGTCTCTTCAATTGACTTGTAAGTGTCATCGAAATCGGTAGACTTCAGGCATGATTGTTCCAAATATCTAAACACGTCTTCTTCGAAACGTTCATCGGGATCTATTTGTTGTACTTCCGGTATATCTGGAGAGGATGACGGCGAATCTGTGAACTCATGAAATTCAGACCGATTTAATTTTGCATTGTCTTGTTCAGATTCCAAAAGCAATGATAATCTTTTACAAATAGAATCTCCGAAAATTTCATCGTCCTTACTTAGATGTATATCGGAACACGTTTCACTTTCATTTATTGCACATTCATCAACCTCTAAAAGTGTTACACCTGAAGCTGGTGAGGGAGGTGGCACAAATTCGGCACAACTTTCAACTTTTAAGTGTGCATTATCATTTTCCTCTTTTAATTTCTCGTTCTGAGGAACACAATAAGTTTCGCGTTTAGTCTGTTTATCCCTCTCGGGCCTCTCAATATAATCTATAAAGTTACTATGAACACCTTGCTGAGGGTGCAAATTATCAAATTTCACGAAAGGTAATATTATTTTGGTGGTTTTGTCTACCTCAATCTGTTGAGTTTGTTTGCACTTTCTCCTCTCGGCAGGTGACAAGTTACCGCCATCGTAGCGTATTAATTTAGCTTTTTCGCCAGTTCTGACAAGATTTTCTGTTGTACTGTCACTCATTTCTAAGCTATTATTAGAAAATCTGCTGTCACATGTATTTTTGTTCTGCTGTAATTGCCTTGATTTAACGATTAAAGACCCATTCGTTATACAACGGGTGTCTTTTTCGCGTTCTTTGCATATTTTTGAAGATTTATCGTCACTTCCGCCTTCTGAACACATTTGTGGCGTTTTATTGTCTGATGGCATTGTAAATGTTCTAGAATCTATAGAGCTTCCGCTACTGTGTCGAGAAAATTTTCGGTTTTCAAATGCCTTATTTTTCGGAGGTTCAGGAGTTGTAAGGAAAAATTTTGCTCTTGGTGAAAGATGACACAATGATTCATTTGGAGTTTCTAGGATTTTCTCTGGACTTTCTAGAATTTTCTCACGTTGTAAAAGTCGCCGGACAACACGCGGACTATCTCGTGCTATTACAGGAGAAAATTTCGCATGTATGCCCTTTCGTGGCACAGGGGGCGTGAATGTATCTGAAGCAGTGACGTAGCCAATACTTCCATTGGACTGGTCATCTACATTCGTCCCACATAACCTGGATGTGTTGTGTTCGTCCCTTTCATTTTGCTGTGTTATTGTACCAGCCGATGCTATGGTACTGTCTGATAATTTTCTACTACTCAGTGTAGAATATGAATAACTGTCACATTGTGACACGTCCTCTTCGACTCTGTCAGGAGAATCTCCTTTTCCTTTCTTTTTCCGTTTTTTCTTTTTCTTTTTCTTACTTTTAGGTGACTTTTGCTGACCATCATTTAGTTTTAGCCACACGTCATCCGCAATGTCTTCTTCTTTTTGTTTCTTTTTTGTTCCTAAGTTTCCCATATCGACAAACAGTTATATTTATTCTAAATATTTAAAAATCCTAATTCACGTGAAGTAATGAAATATTTTTTCATTGTTAGCTGTTATAGTATTCCCAGTCCATCTTTAATGTGTGTCTATTTTAACACTTTTATTCTAAAAAGTAAAAGAAAAAATTATAAAAACTTTATTCTCATTACAGTTATAAAATGAGTTGTAGATCTTTGTTTGTATATAGTGATAAATATTTTTCCGCTTTATATATGTTTTTGTTAAACCGGTGATGTTTTTTCTGTCTCAATAGCACTATCGAACTGCTTTGTGTGTCTGTCAAAGTCTGTCTTGGTGTTATAAGATGAGCGAATCGAGGGAGAAATATATATAAACACATGCAAAAAGCATATGATAAGGTTTAATATTGTAAAGAATTTTGAAACATGTATACAGGCAATGTCCTTAATATGTTATAAGGCAAAGTTTCTTTTATTTACACCTTGTTATCAAATGCCTTCGTTTAATTGTCCTCGGCTTACATGTTATTCAACTCCATTGCATCAAATAAATCTTCATAAAATGCAGAAAAACCGTAAAATAAGTTTCAAAATATCAGAAGAAAAACAAATACATTTGAAATCAATTTACAACTGTCAAATCTTAATAAGCTATTAATAAACAATATCAACTTGGCTTGATTGGCAACCCAGCTTATTTATCTGAACTGTAATGAATTACAGATTTGCAACAGAACATATAATTCAACAAGACAAAGCAAAGTTTGTATGGTTTCCTGTTGTTTTTTCACATAGGTATAAACAAAAACATTTGTAGGTAAACAGATCAGCTGCCAAGTATAATATAACTGACGCGCGCCAATTTCCAAAAACCACAAAAATCCGGTTAAAACCTGATTAACAAATGACAGGCAAAGCAGCATACGTGTTCTTTTGAGTATCATTCAATGTTAAAATAGTTTTCTCTCTTTTTTTTTAGCATATTATGATGTAACTGATTGTGAAGTTTGTTCATTGTACACGCATATGCTATCGATTTTCATAAAAGAATTGGTGTATATGCACACTGTTACAATGGTACTTATTTGGTTTTATAAATTTTTGATATGAGCGTCACTGATGAGTCTTATGTAGACGAAACGCGCGTCTGGCGTACTAAATTATAATCCTGGTACCTTTGATAACTAATTATATCCCCTATGTATATCATTATACATGCGTAAAAAGTCATATATGTTTGCCAACAATTTATGTTCACAAACAACGGAGACTATGGGTAAAGGTTATATGACTGAATTTTACATAAAACATATAACAATAAGAAGATGTGGTATGATTGCAAATGAGACAACTCTCCACAAGCGACCAAATGACACAGACATAACCAACTATAGGTCTTTAACAATAGGTAAAACCCATAATGCATAGTGGACTATCAAAGCCCCCGAAAAAAAAAAGATGTAAAAGAGATAACTTACGTGTAAAATAATGAAAATATGATATACTGCAATAAACGACAACCTCTGAATAACAGAATAAATGGGACAGCCCCACATACAGAATGTGGTGGGTTAAAATAGTTTGAAGGCGTGTCAATCCTTGGACAGTACATCATAAGAACAAACTATAAAAATCATTTAAATAGGGTTGTGCTCAACGGAGCAGAAACACATCTAATAAAAACGTGTGCATTGTACTGACACATCCCCACAACTAAAAGATACTAAGACGTACAGATATTAAAGTACTCGCAATTACTAACAGCTAGTTCATATATTAATAACAACATATACAAAAATAATATTAAGTTTGATTTTACCTTACTGATAAAAACATTTCTTCAGGTACAACCAAAATTCCAAACCAAATATTTACATCTATGGAAGTTAAGGTTTTAAGTAATTTGTGTAACGAAAGCCCTAGCTGACTTAATAAATTACCAGTAATAAATAACGAACAACATGAGATAAATTAACACCGTAAGATGGTACCAAAGTTGAAAGCAACCTCACCGTCCTAAAATAAACCAAATCAAACAATAGAAAGAAAAATTGTGCCTTTTTTGTAAATTTTAGTGACTAAATTCATTGCTCAAAATGATACAAGGTGTGACGGTAGAGAGTAATTCATATGCATTAATTTAGTGTGTTTTTGTAAAACGCAATGCTTTGCCAAAATTGTATACAATTTGCTAGAAGTTTAGATTGTGTGATAATGATCAATCCGATAAGCCCATCACAAATGTCATTTCCTAATCGAATAATTTGGGAATTCATTAAACACATGTTTACACATACATTATAATTGGAATTTAATACGGGCAGAGCGATGATCATGCCAAAAAGATCATTTTTTTATATTCAATAATGCTACTCGCCTTTACAATTATGTTAAGTTTTTACTGCAAGCAAACCTAAATTACTCAACATATGTTCACTTGAAGAACCACAGATATAACCACCCCTCCCCTAAAAGTCTTTACTGTCAATACTGGAATTATAAAATAACATACCGTATATTGGGTTATTTTCGAGGGTGTAAAATTTCGCGATTTTCATTGAATAAGGTATATGAAATATTTTGGCGGTTATTATTATGGCGGATTCAAAACATTTATCAATACCTTTGCATGTGCCGCTTAAATTGGCGGAATTAGCACCCTTCGAAAATAACCCGCTATACGGTAGTTTTGGAGAAGCAGATCAAATTGAATGAAAACAGAACGACTATGTTCAAACTTTTGCTAAACATATAGAATTTAAACCTTCGTAGCAGGATAGGTTTAACTAGTGGAGCAGGGATTACTTATCCTTCCAGATCTCCTGTGTTCGATTTGATAATACCCAGTCGAAAGACCGAATAACGCTCGTTGTGCAGTGCTAGAATATCGACTTATTAGATCTAAAAAACAAATGGAAGTAAAAATGTTTTTTGTCAAGCCGTTGAACTTTTAGTTTCATTGTTTCACATTTTATCAAGTCGAAGTCATTAATAAATAGAATCCTAAGCGGTACTGGTTTTGCTAATTATACAAGGCCATAAGGTGAACTCATGTTGCACAAATCCCCATCATTTGGACTTTATTGGATAGACTTGTGTTGTCTCGTGGTATTCATATCACGTCTCTGTATTAATGAGATGGACAAAACTTTAACAAGATATGAAGATAGTTATGCTGTACGATGCATTAAGGATGTAGTTTTGTCAGGTTTATGTACTTTTGTCAGATGCTCGGACTCATTGTGTTTTACCTACGATATAGGGTAAAATAATTTGCACAATATCACCCACTTTTCTTTATATATAAGACTATTAAAGGTAATTTCCAAAATTTAAGCAGATTTCTTATGATTTGAGACAGAAACTAGCCAATGGTAAATATAAAATAAAAGTCCTAGTCAGCCTTTCCCCGCAATCTTTAAAAAAAATATATATATAAGTTCCATTACTATCAATTTGTTTGCTTATTTTGTCCCTTAACTAATGCTCTTCTGATTGATAGTATCAATTACGAATTCCATTATTTTTTTTAAGTTCACTTGATAACATCCTTAACTATATACAACTGTTTGATATCTTAAATTCTGTTTTGGCTCGTAGTTCCTTTTCAAAATAGATCAACTTGTGCACACCCACACGTTTACAATGATCATGTAAACTTGCAAGTTACTTGATAACAAAAAGAAGTTCAATATTGAATTTTGAAATTTTCCCCACTTTATAGAAGAATATTTGAAATATTGTAGATAAAAAGAAAGTTGGATTATTTCATTCTGGTAATAACTGATATTGAGACACGGCTACATAATGAAACTTTGTTATATTCAAAGTATTTCACAAAATTTCAAAGCAGTTCGTCATACGCACCGACATTAAATCTCTATATCGACGTAACCTGGACGTTTTAGTTAAGTTGCCTCGAAAAATTTCTTAATCTCTGATCATTAGCTATGATAAATAATTATTTATGTCTCATAAAATGTAAAATTTTACACAAATAACAAAAAAAGGATAGTCAACTTCCTATTGTATAATTCATTGTTAACATGTTCTCGTTCTGATCCAGCATGAAATGTTTGCCACGGGACGTTAAGTAACCAGTAACCAACTAGCAATCTTTCAGTAGTGCGCTAGCTGTTGTTGAAACGATGCATCGGACATAAATAGATCATCTTTGTACTTATATTTAGATATATATATGATGTTTCAATCTATTAGAATAGAACATATACCACATGTTCATGTGTAAACACCGACTCGACGATAAAATCTCGAGAAAATGTGTATTTTCCCTATGCGCAGGGATAAATAATAACAATATTTGAATCACAATTAATGTTTGCTAATAGTTTCTCCTGACATTTCGTTAAACAATCTATATCTTAATTTATTGACGCGTAATTAGGACAAGATTCTAAAAAAAATTTATTATTTCATTGTATAATATGTTTAATGTTGATTTATCTGAATAAATATTGTTTAAACTAAAAAAAATATTTTGTAAGCGGATGGATCATTTTACATTTTAAAATCCGAGAGACTATAACTTTTGATTCCTCCAATTCCATTCACAGAAAAAAAATGTTTATTAACAGTTAAAACTAATGACTAAATAAGGGCCTGTTTTATTGTGCCATTTCTCTATAAGATCAAATTTTAATGATCAGTTGACTGTGTCCTGAAGCTTTTAAAAGTCACGAGAACAGCGAAATGTGTTTGTGCAATACTTTCGTTTTACATGTATATGATATAAGCACACGGTCATTCAAACAACAATGCAACACAACGCACTTAAAACATCGAATTAAAGTAATTATCGACTCCTAGGAGTCGATATTAAGAATTGAACGATGGACAGTCAGTGCTTGAACTTTTCTTTCTACCTGATTGGAAGATATTACGAGACGTGAATAATCAGACTTTATTGATTGGTTAGGACAATCCAAACCTAGTAAATGTCCTTCAATCCCGTAGAGTATCGGATTTGTCCTCTCTATTTTAGCAATTAGATTTTGCCTTGTCATTAATCATGCATATTCATGATATTGGTACACAGGTAACTTTCATCTATAATAGTCAAATCTTCTGGAGTTTCGTAAACAACAACGTTAAACGATATATACTACTTCATAACGTGTGTGGTAAAATTTGGTGATTGATGCACGTGGTTAGTCTAGTAAATGAATAAATCTACAAAGCGAGAGCACTTTCCATTTTCAGCAGCTAAGAGTCGACTAGCCCTTTTTGAAAGGCTAATGCTTGTATCTTTATGTCATTACTTCTGCTTTTCCATGAAAGCACGTGTTCACTGAAGAAAGACATTACCAAATACAATGTTCCTAAATAACACAACAACGTACCAAAACGAAGAAAAATATCAACATATTATGTTAACAAAAACGCACCACATAGTTCTTATATTCGTCCAAAACTTTAAAAAAAAAAAATGAGATCATGACAAAAGGAGATAGAAATTGAACTTTAAAAGCACACCTTTTCAATATAATATATAACTGCATTTACTTTCTCTGTTTACAATGCGAATTTTGAAAAAAGGACTAAACTATTCCAATTTACATGTCTGTGAAATATAGTGGTATAATATAGATAAAGATAAACAATCTTTTAATATATTATGTTGTTTGATAAAATTATCTGTACAAAAACATGAACTGTCTAGTCATATGTAGATAAGGAGATTGATTAGCCGGAAATTATACATTATAGCTTAGGTCTTTGTCCAAAACTTTCAGAAGGCTCTTCATTTTCTAACTTTATTTGGCATTTTTATCTTTTTTATCCGAGCGTCACTGCTGGGTCATTTGTTGGCGAAACGCGTGTCTGGCGAACACAATATTAATCTTGGTATATATATAATACACGGGTGTCATTCGGTTTAACGAGAGAAATGATCATGAAAGAATATCTAACGGCGGTCAAGTATTGAGAGACGATTGTGAAAGCTCTGGTAACGGATCGTGAAAGACATTTAATCGAGAAGACATATGAAACTTAAGGTCAACAAATATTCTAATTTAATTAATTACGCAGACAAAGTGACGACAAAATAAAACTGTCTGTCGAAATGGTTCAACATTATGATCAGTATGTGAGAATATCCAGTTTTAAAAGTATATAGTTATTACAAAACAACAAAAGGCAGATTGCTTCTCGACATTTCAATGACATAAACAATGTAAATAAACATGATTTAGGATAGGATAGGTTGAGTTAGGAATATGACAGTTGTTATCCATTCGCTTAATGTGTTTGAGCTTTTGATTTTGCCATTTAATATATGAGGGACTTTCCGTTTTGAATTTTCATCGGCGTTCGGTATTTTTGTTATTTTACTTTTGAAAATAGTTCAACCATTTTACAAATAGACGTATAAAATGTTTAAGATGAATTCAAAAGACTCAACTTTGTCTTATACACACTAGTTTGAACACTATAGAGCTGAAATTGCGTTCTTTACTGGCATTACTCTGTAAAAAGGTTACAAAATATAGCCATGCTAATATTTATCACTACATTTATTAATTATGAAATAGAAAAACTATCAGAGATCGACAGTAGCTGTAAGAATTTGACAACAATGTTTTTTTATCAATATACCCTTACTGCTTTTGGCACAGATAAGCTTTTCATAGAAACATATGTTCTCAACGCTTAAATTGAAATAATATATTCATATAAGAAAATTAAAAAAAAACACACCAAGATAATCTTTCAATGATTATTATCATTTAATTATTATTATTATTATTATTATTATTATCATCATATAATTGAGGCGTCTCTTTGATTGAATGATATGTGGTTAGCACAGCAACAAAATAGCAAGTACTAATGTTTATGTTATGATCTGGTCAGCGATAGTTGCAGAAACGCGATATAGATTTGAGATGAAGCCAATGCTATTATACCGTGAGAAGATCAGTGACAACAAAAACCCATTCCGTATATTCAGCAATATGACATGAAAAATGAAGAAAAAATCAAACGAAAAACCCAACAGCATAACTTATAACAAAACAGTATACGAAAAACAACAATTTAAATATAACAAACATGTACCACTATCAACCACTTAACTGCTGACTGTTGGCTTCGGACAGGCAGTGCATCAAGAATATGGCCGGATATAACATGTTTGTGAGAGATGAAACTTCTTCTCACATGGGGAAGTGGGGTACCAAGTGAACACAAGATGTAAAGAACAGAAAATATAAATCATTTGCAATTTCCTTGATACATTTTCAAATGTAAACCAGTTTGTTTGCAAGAATATTGATTAACTATACAGATGCTTCTGTGCAATAGATTCTAGTTACATTCTCAGCATGTTCAAAGTAGAATGCGCAAATTAGGAGCCCTCATCACAACGGCTCCTCTTAATCAACAACAACAGGCATGACAGACATAAACAGGGCAAAATATTCAATGCAAAATTACGCAACGTACCATCTTTGTTTCAAAACACTATAGTAATGGCAATAACATTAGAATGCCTTGTTCAAAATTACACAACCATCGTTGTTTCCAAACACTGTGTAGTAACGACAACAACATTATAATTGCCTTGCCAAATCACTTAATGGTTTTATTTATTGTTGCTATGACGACGCTTTTGTAAACAAAACATTATAATAGTTATACATGATAAAATCTGTACAGACTGTTAAACTAATCCATCAAAGTTAATGCTTTTAATGTCAATTACTTAATGATAAAATAGTAATAATGTAAGAAGTTTCTGGCACCGTCTCGATGTTTTTGTACCAATAGTTATTGGTTAAAAATCTGTAACTACGTCATGAAGTTTTCGAAATAAAACAATCTGATAAAAATTGAAGTGTTTCATATGCTATATTGCGATTAAAGTAGTGATAACACACGTGATTTTGAATTTGCAAAATTAAAATTAAGACAAATGATGATTGTCTCCTCGGTCTACTGGTACCACGATGTAAGCCCTGTAGATGATGTCATATTTTAATCTTTTTAAACATTTAGTAGATATTATCTGGAAATATTATACTAGTCTACTAGTATAATAATTCTTTATTTGCAAAACAAACAAAAAACAATTTTGGTTATGGCAAATACATAGACAAAACAAACATAATGAAAACTCTACAAAATTATAATATATATGATAAAAACAGCACTGTTATTGGTCTCCTTTCCTCAATTCTAATGACTCTTTAATAAAAGAAACAACTGCTTTTACATCATTTGGTGTTGATGGATTTACTATAATCACGAGTTTATCAGTAAAATTAAGTGTATTAAAATTTACATATTTTTGTATATAATATTTTAGACAGATCTCTTTCATTTTTATTAATTTTACAGTTAAAGAAAAAATGGAATTTATCGTCTAAGATATTACATGTTTTTACATTTTCTTTCATTTCCAGGTATTTTTGTATATCGTCCAGTTTCTATTAAGAGACAATGATCGCTTATTCTAAATTTGGTGAACATTTTTCTTGTTTCTTTATATCTTTCGATAGGTAGTATTTCATTTGGTCATTTTTATTAGATTTAAGAAATTTATATAGATACATTTTTTTTTATTTTCGTTCAAGTTATCTATTTTATCATCAATAAGAGTTTGGTAATAGTTAATATAACCTTTCTTTAATTGAGGTTTTAACTTTTTAGTCTGCTTTAAAGTTTTAGTTTCCTCAATAAGATTGATGTCAATATTTATATCTTGTGACACATTTTTGCAAGAGTATGTTCCCTTAGTGTCTAAATTTTAGTTAATTTAAAGGCTTTATTAATGTAGATAGGTACATCATAGTTTGGGTTTTTATGAAAATTTCTAATGGAAGCAGTCCTAGTTCATTTCAAACAGATAGATTTGTTGAGCTTCCTTTTGTCCCCAGTACTTGTTTAATAAAATAAAGCTGGGTTTTTTTCTACAGTTTTATCAATACAATGAATAGCATCTGGTGTTGAGCTATTTTTGTTAGCTCGGAGTTTAGCTCTATGAAATTGAATATAAGTGTCCATGTAACATATTTCACTATTATATGTTAGAATAGTTTTGATCAAAGTTTCAAAAAGTTTGCAAGACAATCTCACAGGAAGTTGTCCAAAGCCTGATGAGTAAGAGTTAATAGCAAATAAAACTTTTCTTGCCTTTTTTGCAAGATCTGAACTACAACTAGTTATACTGCCATTAGATGTTATAACACATCCAAGGTATTTATATTCATTATACTTTTTCAAGGTATTTCCTTTAAATTTCAAAAAGGGTTTATTTTTTTTACTTGGGTGTTACCGTGAACTTTTGGTAAAAAAAGAGCTAGATTGAATATATATATCAAGGGTATTATCAAAAGCATAATTCGAAAACGAACTGACAATATCATGACAATAAAAGTAAAACGACAAAAAGACAAATACAAATACAACATAGAAAATTAAAGACTGATCAGCATGAGCCCCACTTATATATCATGTCGTCAGGAAGGTTAGGCACGAAATATTTATAGGTTTTATTTAATATGTAACATTTATAGCCCTTTGTAAAATTTTAATAAAATTTACTCATTGAAAGAAAATTTAACACTATAGTAACTCGTAATTTGTGTATACATTCAATGGGTATGCAAAAAAAAAACCAAAAAAACATGAGTCATAGCACAGAAATGTCAAAATAAGAATCGTTCTTGTCTCTTTGACACATTCTCCATTTCCATTCTCAATTCTATTGTGAACACATGACAACGTACTTGTTCTTAAAGACATTAAAATTAGTAATTGTTCATGCTGAGACAGTTTTGAAATTATGCATACATAAAACTCAACTTAAAAGTAAATGCATTGAATAACAGTTGACTAAATCTCTGACTTATCCATATGCATTTTTATCTTGCTTGCAAAAATGTATTATATTATACACAAAAATTGATAACTTATATTGCTTTGAAGACTATCATTAATATGTTAAACTATATTGCACATTTACTGCGCACATGTGTTTTCAATATAACATTATAAAGATGTGCAGCCTGTTGCATAATGCCTATGTTTCTTCGGACTTATCTTTCCATTCTCTTAATTGGAAATGTAAACAAACCAGCTTTCAACAGATGAACATGATTTGAATAAATGTTATTAATGATTAAAAGATTACTCACCATAAATTTGATGTAATTTACAAAGAAATTCTCCTGACATTATTTCCTCTTTACCACTCCAAAATCATCTCACCAACGAAACGTCATAATATGATGAGAACTATTTTGGCGGTGTAAAGAGTTCCTGAAAGCAATAATTAGGTTGAATAGGTACACTTCATCACTCATCATCCATTACAAAATTATTTCTTTCTTTTTTTAAATAGAATTTATAGATTTGAAACCAAATGGATGAGATTTTTTTCTTCTGCTAAAACTAGTAGTTTGTTGAAAGAAAATTAGAGTTATGCAATCTGCATTCAGACTATTTTTGTTTTATGTGCAGATTTTGGCACACGCATGATAAATGAAGCTGCGATGTCAGAATATAATGTGTTTTCAACAATTTGTAATCGTTATTTACCTTTAAGCATTAGATAAATTGAGAAATTAATTCCTCTAAATATACAACATTTACACGTGGGTTATGTTAACCGCGCAAAACAGTTGTCTTTAGTTCAAGATATGGAGTGAATTTGGGTTTATTCGATTTTTTTGGTGTAAAATGTGTTTTTGTTTTGCTGAATTTTATCTCTACAACAAATAACCTTGAAAGACTTGGTAAAACATTGATACACTCATCACGTGTTAATTATAAGAAAGTGTCTTAAGGATAACGGTTGTGCTGTCACGGAATATAAGTTCCTTCTTAATATAAGTTCCAAAAGGAAAAAATATTCTGGGAAATCCCAAACCGCAGGGGATCCTTAGTTGGTCCCTAAATAAGATTGTGTGCCAGTTCAGTGAAAATGGACGTCATACTAAACTCCAAAACATACAAATGGACTCAAATTTAAAAAAAAAAAAAAAAAAAATACAAGACTTACAAAGGCCAGAGGTTTCTTACTTGGAACAGGCGCAAAAATGCAGCGGGGTTAATCATTTTGAGTGCATGGGATCTCAACCCTCCCCCTATACCTCTAGCCAATGTAGAATAAAGAAAGTTACATATACCAATACGCACAGTAAAACTCAAAAATACATTGAAGTTTAGTGCATTCTGTCTTATTTGTAATATCTTGTGTGATATAATACATAATTATAACTAAAGTAAGAACTCTATGGAGGGTACTTGAACATTACCCTTTTCTCTCCCATGCACTCTTTCACAGTTTCCCTTTTAACTTACGTGTGAAATATTAAGTACAATGTTTTGTGTTTTTATTGCATGAATCCTAAGTGTTGTCTTTACTTATAAATAACTGTAAATGTTGTTCACTGATACCAATTTGTAATAAAATTTAAAAGTACAATGAAAGTAACTTAGGGACGTACGGATGTACGGGCGTACAGTGTTTAAACTTAAGGCCCAGTGCTACTACTAGCTAATTAAACTGTTGCGTTTCAAAATACATTTCAGTACTATACACTTTTATTTTGGTTCATTACTACCGAGAGTTTTCTGCTGTTTGGTCGGGTTGTTGTCTCTTTGACACTTTCCCCATTTCCATTCTCAATTTTAATATCAAGTCTAGTTTTCGAACTTTAATTTGGGATGAATCGATCAAATGTTAAAAATAACCAAAACTTAAGCTAGAAAATATAACTTTAAATACAAGATAAGTTATATTATGAGAATCTTATGAGACAGCTTGTACTTGATAATATATACTTAGTTACACAGTACTATGAAGGTCTGGATAGGGAAGTCCTTCTTTTATTTGTTCTTTAACGTTTTAAATATTTTTTCTCAACTCTTTATTTATTTTTAGTTTTTTACCCTAATTCTGATTTCTTTGTATTTCTGCTCCTATTCTCATTTTTTTTGGGGGCGTATTTTCTTCAATTCAATATATTTTTCGCCCTTTCTATCTATTCTATCACTCTTTGTCCATTATGCTCTTATCGGTAATTCCAACCCACACCCTCTATTATGCAATCTATACGGTTCATGTAATGAAAGCAGTTAGAATCAGACATTCTTGATGATGTATAGAATTTTCTTTATCAACCTTTTTTCTATTTCAGTTTATGAAAGGCTAGAACTTGCTTAAAATAACTAAACTATTTCATTCTGCAATATTTTGATGTTCCTGGCTGTAGCTAGGAATTTTGTCAGTAGTCGTCTATTATAGTTCTTTTTCTTTGTGTTTTCATGGCTATGTTTTTTTGTTTGTTCGTTTTTTACATTTCCTTGATTTTTCTCTTAATGCATCTTATGACTATAACGGATCAGCAAATTCATCGACAACTTTGTATGTCTCGGTCGACTTAGAGCTTGACGAAATGTATAGACACTTATCTATTGTTGGAGGCAGAATGTTGACTCTATAGATATAAGGTATATCTGTCCATTCCATCTTGTTTTTCCTTTTTTCCTTCTTTTTCATTTACATACATAAAATTGAGAATGGAAATGGGGAATGTGTCAAAGAGTCAACAACCCGACCATAGAACAGAAAACAGCAGAAGGTCACCAACAGGTCTTCAATACATGTACATTTGTACGTATGTATCCCACATCTATATGTTTGTAATTCTAATAAGATTGTTATCTCTTCTCGAGCTCATGCAAATGTATATATATAAAGCGAACAATTGTGTTTATAGATCAATTATACAATGTGCACACATGCACTAGAGCAAAATAATGATTTAGATACAAAGATTCAGCGGGGATTCCATGCAGTTCATCTTATTTTTGTAGATAGCTGTTTTTAATACTTCTTTACAGTTGAATTTCCATGTTTTATCATAATATCAGAATTATTTAGGGATTTATAAGCACTTTACTAACTTTGCTGCATGAATCCTTCTATGACGCACAGCAACATATTATAGTGTAGGAGGGCATGGTTTCAAATCAGCAGGTTAAATACTTTGAGCTTACGTTCAGTAACTACGGCTTTTTACAGAATAATATGTTGACTATATTGTGTGAAGCTATGCACGGACGTACCATTGCACCTTAAGAATTAAGTGCTTTTCATGTTCTTTTTTTAGTGTATGTTCTTTTATACAAGTTTTGTTCAGTCTACTGGTCAAATTTAAAAGAAGAAAAAAGTTTAACACTGCCAAAATAGCCATGAGCCTGTCCTTAGTAAGGACCCTCATCTTTTATGGGGGTATTGGTTGGGGTTATATAATATAGAATAAAGGGCAAAAAAATTATAGAATAGAAACAACATACCAAAAATATAAAGAATACTTTATGCTGAGGTGCTAAAATATTAAGAATAGAGAATACTTGCCAAAAAGAATAAAGAATAGTGAAAAATGGTCTTAAATATTAATGAAGACAGAAATGAAGGAACCCCCATCCAGACTTTCTTTTATACAGACTCGATACTATTTATAACTTAATTGTTATATCGTTTTGACATCTGTCTATTTCTGAAGCCTGTAAATTGCCCACTTGGTGTCTTTTGGTAGTTTGTGTCATTGGTTTGCTGTCTCGTTGACATTTACATCACTAATATCTTATTCATCTTTTATGTCTAAAGAAACAGAGTTGAAAGCAGCAAAATTTGTTTTGTTTTAAAAAAAATATAAAATGAATAATCATGTACCTTTCAGGATTGTTACAATTTAAACCAAACAAGACTAAACACTTGAGAAAATAAGGCAAACGCTATACAGTTTTTTTTATATATATAGATTGTATCTTGAAGAATTAACTCATATTCAAAGATAGCATTATAACAATCGTATGATTTCTGACCGTGCAAACCCTAATGGGTAGTCAATGTCGTTAAACAACAACCACCATCACCCCTTTCTTACACTCGTCGTATGATTTTTTTTTCTCTCAAAATATTCCAACCGAAACAATTGTTTATTTCCGTATACATGTATAACTAAAAGATGCGTTATATTTGTAATAATGACAAATGCATTCTCTAACGATTACTTACCTTAAAACAAGGTGAGTAACTTTTTTTTTATATATATCCTTGAATGACAGTTAAAATACAAAGTTAATCCCAGCGAAACAAAGCATTCCCAGCTGATGAAATAAAAGAATATTAAATGGGAATGTAACACTACACATATCTTAGCATATTATCATGCACGGGCGATATGTGTTTAGATTACAATTATTTACGTCTACAATAATCAAATTGATGATCTCACGTGTAAACGCGCGTTAGAGGTTCCTGCAGTGTCTTCAATAATCTATCAATTACTCTTTATCTCTTCATGCAAACAAGCAGATGATTGATGAAGTCTTCGAGAAGTCTCTAAAAAACGTAAAACCAGAGTTGAGCCGAAACTTAGTATGCAATATCCTTAGTTCAGTTGTTGTGCAACTTTCCCCTCTCCTTCTACTGCTGACTCACTAACTGCACCCTAACTATGTTCTTATATATCATTAGTTTCATTAGGAGTAAAATGTCCTATATAAAGATCTGTGTTGACAAATATTTGATTGATAATAGAAAAAACATTGCTTTTTTTCTGACTTCGGGAAAAATCATCGCTGTTTAAAACTGCTGACTATTAAATATACTGTCGCTAAGCCATGATTATGGTATGAAAAGGGGTACCATTTATTTCTGTTTATTCCTCTTTTGTTTTGGAATATATGTCACTGTAGGGTCGATTAGACCAAACATTTTTGTAAAAACTGTAAACAAAAATTATTTGAATTTATTACCTTTTATGAATGGCACGATATTAATATGTTTATCCCTGTTTCATTATTCTTTTTTAAATCAAGATATCTCAAAAAGGCATACATGGACATAGTTTCAGACCACATGTTGATTTATAAATACCTTTTTGGTGTTTAGTGACGTTGGATACTGTCTCATCAATGCACCAGACATCTCCTGTTGTAAATTTCTTTATATTTTATATGAAAATAGAAAAAAAGAGTTCAATTTTTCCTCTGGCATATCATAGTACTAAGAAATTTCAACTTCGCTATCATTAAATAATAATCAATAATGCACTTAAACGGATTCAAACTAAAAACGTTGTACAAGAAAGGCACCATCCGATTTTGTTTAAATTAGAGTAAAATAAAAGCAACAATCAATCGATTATGCTTTCATTTGTTTCCGAAAAAAATTAAACATTTTTAACAGAAAGCTAGTTATAAATTGGATACCATGGTCCGACGCGATTTTCTTCGATTTACTTCAAAGCCGAATGTTGAAATACAAGGATGTATAACAACCGAATAAATAGAATAAAAAGCATGTCCAGTTTATGTAGAGACAGAAGGTACCATGTAACTAGTCAGTTTCTAGCGATCATTGACCCCACTAATCATGTTTCTATATCTATATCTATTTGTTTATTTTAGCAGAATGAATCATAAAATGTTAACATTCAATATAATTAATATCCAGAAACAATGACTAAAACAACAAGCAATACACACATCTATTAATAAAACATGAAATTAGATTATAACATACACAGTCCAAAAATCTTAAATATGTGAAGATAACGATCGAAAATAATCAAACTTATTCTTTTTTATCGTGTAGTTTTTCAACACAAAGCTTCACGCCAAAATTATTGATATGCTGCACGCGCATATGTACGTGTGTGAGTGATTACAATCACCAATCCTAGACACAGTACTATCACGTTTCTCTATGACTGATAATTATTGACTCAGAAGGAATCTCAAGCGACTAGGACCGGCTTTACACTATATATACTAGATACATATTATTTCTTATTAATTCTATTAAACAAAGGTAAGCGATAATAATCTTATTAATTACTTATCTATATTATTCAATCTACTAAGAATTATGTCTATAGAATTTTTTATTCAGGACGAGGCTGAACGACTGATTTCTGAAGTACTCTAGACTTATTTTGCGATTATGCCTGTACCAAGTCAGGAATATGACAGTTGTTGTCCATTCGTTTGATGTGCTTTGTCAGTTGATTTTGCCATGTGATTAGGAACTTTCCGATTGAATTTTCCTCGGAGTTCAGTATTTTTTTTATTTTACTTTTCATATTGTCAGTTAGTACTGTGGTACAAGTACTAACTTAAAGTATTCTACATGTAGTGTATAGTCATGTTTAAAGTCAGTTTTAGTAGGAGACATAAAACTGAAAGTTTTGAAATTTAAACATTGAGATGTACGACAGTACTTTGATAATTTATATTATTTATTATTGGATTACAATGTACAGTTCGTGTTTGTTTGGACATCTGATCAGATGTATCGATAATATTGACTGAGTAGATTAGTTTTACATGTGTCTTCGTGTACTACCCTTTGCCTTCATCTGATTGAGATGCAAAAATGTGTAATGGTCAATTACCCAGAATACTTAGCCTTATTTAACCCCTTCACAATATACTCTCGCGAATATACGTGTTCCAGCCCTGATGTCCAGAAAAGCATTCGGACTCACGAACTGAAGAAGATGTTATTTTAATTTACAAGTATTGATGCTCGTCGGTTAAGCCAATCTTAACTTTAAGATACTATAATCTTCTAAATATATCCTTGGTTATAGACTCTATTGTCGAATACCGTGCGATGAATAAATGGAAATGTGGAGTAAACGTCAATGGGGTTGCAACATGTCGGAAAATGAATTGGATATAATAATCTAGTGTTTACATGTTCGTGCTTCCTTTGGTCACCGTTGATAGTTGGAAATCATATCACATCTCCTTATTTTCATGAGGTAACGAGAATGGGACTAGGGGTGTTTTTGTTTTTATGAGTTTGTGTGGGGGGAAGGGGGGTGCGTTCAAGTAAGCTCTAATTGTTGCTTAGTTACTTAATGTTTAAAAACAATTATAAAATACCATATTTTTCATAGTCCACATAGTATTCTGTGCTTGTTAGAACGCAGTGTTGCGGTTTCTTTATATTGATACATCGTGTTTTGGCACTTGCCAGATGATAGCATGACGAAACTGTCAATGCAATCTGTCTGTAGTCGATTCATGTGTGTTTTACCTGGCACATAGGATCATTATGAATGTCGTGAGAATTCCAGTGCCAATATTAATGTTCAGAGGAGTTGCTTGCAATCTAGGTCAATAAAACACTATCTATTCACGACCAAGAAATATCTTGATTTTATACAATTTTTCTTCATCGAATTGGTATGAAAGACTATTTGCTAATTTAACACAATGTTTAGAACGCTTTATTATATTATTTTTTTAATTTCCAGAACAACATTCATGGCAAGTATGGGTAAAAGAGGAAAAATTCCGTAAGTATATCAGTTTTAACATTGTTTAAAGTAAACAGCGATTGCTTTTAAAAAAATAAGTCTTCAGACATATTTATAAAAACAGTAAAACACATTTCTTGTTCCATATAATAAGAAAATACCTAAGAAAATCAAATAACAAACTAACAATACGCCCAACATTCATCAAAGAACTAAATAGCAATATGTGGTAGAGAACTAATGAATTTTACATGTCTCTGGTTATGTAATTAACTTCCAGATCCAATAGATGTTGAAAAACTACGAAATATTTGACATGATTCTTCTTGTTTCTTTGGATCTGATCCAGAGTACAGAGAACGGCGATACATCCCATCAATTTTAAAGAGTTCAAGGCAATTTGTAAGAATGTATTTGATTTTTCAATGATATAAAATCTCTCGCTCATAGTTTGCATATGTTAGCTCCAAACTTATATCTCTGTCATTCAAGATCTTTGATATCTAAATAGAAATCATACTCTGTAACTTACATGTCAGCAATTAAAACACTTGATCGAATATGATTACCAATCAAACAACACATGTTTTCTATGATGGCATTCATAAGGTACGCGCGTGACCAATAAATAACTCAAAATACTATCTTAATATACATATAACCACAAAAATTTCATTTCACTATTAATCTTGAAGTATAATGTCGTGCAGTCTGTACCTAGGTGTTGCATAGTTGAATGTTATCCTTCTGAATAGATATATTTACGATAAGAGCTCGTGCCAATGAAAAACACGCGCCATGAATATTAAAACTATGGTTCATTCGATATTTGTCTGATTCCTGCTGAAAACTTTTAAGTTGGCTTACCACCCTGTTGCCAAAGAAACTGACAGAAGAAAGTACAATGTCATAAATCATTGGAAAGATATCTATCAATCTACAATTACGTCGTTGCTGAACATTTTTTTGCAATGATATATACAAAACGTAAATTGTATGATATCATATCTACAGTATCGGTACAAGTAAACAATGTGTTCTCAAATAGACATTCTATATATTCGAGAGGGTATGGGATAGACAACTATAAAGCCGTCTTGTTCAAAGCATTATCAATTTATTAGATTATTGTCTGCATAGCATTCCTATAATCAAACGGAACTAGGAACATTTAAATATAACTATATACGCAGCCAATATCATATCAGCAGGTAGCACAAGAAAACTACATCTTAGATAAAAATATTTAAACTTTAGAAATGATAGGGAAAAAAGGGGGGGCATATATCAGGTCAGTTGAGCGCAGGAGTGTTTCTTTTTTTTTTTTAAATCTAAACTGATGCATAGAAAATAAATAGTTCCTTCTAGTTTCTATTTTATTTACTAAAATGGACATTGTAATTTCAAAATACGAATATAAAATTAGCCAAAACTATTCAATAATGAATGACAGAACAACACATTATTTCACGCATGCTCGTCAGAGTGTAAGACAGGTCTTTGGTAAGTTTCTGTTAAATTCTAAGTCTCGTGCAGTTTCGATTGACATAAAAAAAAATGTTGTAAATGTTGTTACAAATTGTGACTTGGATTGGGAGTTGTCTCATTGGCACTCATACCAAATAATCTTATATAGACATCCAGATAGTGTGGTTTTTCTGATTTTAGTGTGTTGAAGTATGTCATGCATTTTATTCTATTCTTTTGTAGGGCTAAAATTGCTATTGCTTTAACGTTACACAAAAAATTTGTCTATTTCAGTAAAGACGTTCAAGCCATATTCGACAAATATGCACAAAGCAATGTTAAACGATTGCATAGACCGCAAGCTATAGAAATGCTACAACAAGAGTTTGGAATGACTCAACAAGAGGCTATGGTCATGTTTGAAACTTTTGATAAAGATAAAAATGAAATAATGAGTATTTGGGAATTCCAACAGTTCTACGAAACAGTAGGAGCAAAGTAAGTTTAAACATATTGTGTAAAACAATAATTCATGTGTTTGCTATAAACATCATAACAATGGTGTTCAAATTGTTAAAATTGCGATTGCATCATCGGATCCCGATCGTGCAATCGTGTAAATTATTTTCGGTGATCAATCATTTTGTACTCTGTTCTTTTTAAATGATACAACGCTTCGGCTCTAAATAATAAATAATATACAGACATAGAGACCCGGTATAAACACAAGACATGCATGGTTAACTGAAAACATGAGAAAGGATAAAAGAAGGCAATTCAAAGTTACTGAAGACCGATTTTCCCCCCACAAATTCAACCCTTAAACCTGACCGAAATCAATGAGAAATGTTTCGATATTTTGAAGCGCTTCGGTTGTATGAAATTTGTAAAGTGTTGTTTTCATGTTTTCTTTTTTGCTTTTTAATTCAAAGTTTAATTTAAATATGGATTGTTATTTTAGTGCAGCAGATGTAGTAGCTAGATTCCATGAACTTGACAAAGACAACAGTCTAAAATTAGACGGAGACGAAGCCCGAGCCGGATTAGAGTCTATGGTAACCGGAACCGGAAGAAAGTTAGATGAAAAAGAAATAGAATTTTTCTTAATGACAGCTTGTGATAATACCGGTGCTATTGATCTTGGCATGTTTTCCAATTTGTTATACAGACTGAAACTTTATAAGTCTGAGCCACCCAAAAAGGGCCAGAAAACGCACATTATAGGAGATGAAACTGATTAAAAAATGTTGTATTATATATATAGGACTATGAAATTTACATTATTCATTGATATCATTGTAGGTTAGTAAGATTTTATACGAAAAATTGTATATTTTATTTATGTATATAGGTCATTGGACAATTTATAAAAATTTCAAAATATAAATGGAAGAGTGCAAACGGGTTGTATATTTAAAGGGATATAAGTTTCAATTTGTATTTTGCTTATTAGGGGCATGCGATGTTTACCGTTCAAGAATGCATGTTGTTAAACCCGTCTGAAACCTCTTGTGACTTAATTTAAAATAATTTAAAATACGAGGAACAGAAGAGAGCAATCAGAAATATATAACAAACTCAACATGCTAAAAGGTTTAAAATACGGTAGATGGTCAAAATAAGTAAATGTCTAGTTTTAAAAACTGAATATATGAAAAAAATCTAATAAAAAGGATATGTTTTACGAGCAATACCATGTCTTTTATGAAAACATCTCTTCATTATTTAATAAATGGCTATTATCTATTTTGAATTTATTGAACCATAAAACTAATTTTTGACGCTTTACATTGAATAATCTGCGAAGCGGATTATGTAAAATGTGAAGAGTCAAAAATTAGTTTTATGGTTCAATAAAATCAAAATAAATTATTGCCATTCATTATAAATAAATTTCTATCAAAAATAAGGCTCAAAGAACTTTTTATATTATATATATTAACAATAACAACGTACACACATGTTGGCGTATGAATACATAACGTCAGAGTGGGCGTGTCTCCATCAAAATTGACAACATTGAAAATAAAACTAATAATTTTAACCAATCAGAAGACAGTAAATACACCAAATTTATTTATTCAATTGTAATAGAAATATTCGTGATAATGAAAAATCATGGCATTGGAAGCTTGTTTTGGACTTATGAGGTTGATTATCGCTTTGGTGTCGTTTGCAATCTTTAGAAATCTATTGCACATTTCAAACTTCAATGTGCAGAAAAGTAAACAATTATAAAGTTTCACATTTCGAAAACAAATGTTTGTTTCGTTAGTTTCGACATAAGATCGCTTACATTTAATACCGAACAGTTCCTAAGCTATGTCGTCTCCGAAAGAACAAAACCTATTACAATAGATCAATGCAGATTATTTCATTTTTTTATACATGTATCATTTATATTTATCAAATGCATATTCATGTAATTAGTTAGCTTCGACCACAAACATATTGATCGTAAGAGTGCTGTAAAATGAAGGTGATGAGCTTGTGCATTGAATTTTAACAACAAATATTAAAGATTGTATATTTTTATATTATCGGAAATAAACTATATAATTATATATATACCTTAGTAATAAATATTTCCTTGAAACACAAATCTTCAATTATTAATAGAACACGACACAATTAGTTAAATGCAAAAGGTATTTTTCTACTTCTTTCCAAATTTTAATTTTAATTTTGTTTAAATAAAATACTGTGCTTTCAACTTGTTTTATTCGGTATTCAAAAGATTGAAATTAAAAAAAAAATAAAGAGTGGTGGAGAAAACCCGACATAACTCGCTGTTTTATATTTCTGATCAGTTTTGCAATACAAAAGTGTAAACTAAACATTTTGAATACTAGTACTCATGTTTATATTTGATTTTACCTTGCAATATTTTAATATGTGTCCTCCAACATGTAACTAATCATATAGCTTCAAAACTCATCCGGAACACAAACAAATGTAATACTTCAAACCTACTGATGAAAAAAATATTCCATAGCCAAATTATTTTGTATTTTACAATAAAACATATTTTTAACTATAATGCTGTTTGTTTGAGCTTATTTTTTAGCAGTGGATATTTTTACTTCTAATTTATTCTATACTGAATGGATTGTGCTATACGGTGGGTGCTTATGTGGAGCAGGATCTGTTTACTCTTCCTGAACATTGTGTACATCTTTCTGAAAATAGCTTGTTCTTGTCGTAGTTTATTACCTACAGAGTCTATAATTCTTTATATAAAATTATGCGACAAACTTTACTTGGAATGAATAGTAAAGTGATTCCTCTCCAGTTCTATAAGTCTCCTGGTGTTGACATTGTTATGATGTTGCCTTTAGACCAACTGTTAGGAATAACAGCTTGTTCCCATATTAACTTGCATACTTGGTTTAAAGTATATGCTGCTAGCTATGGATCCATCTTTAAAAATTCGGTATTTTTTGGTCTATACCAAGTCTCTTTTTTGTTTTCCAATCATTTAATGACTTTCGGTATTTCTTGTTTTGAAAGGGGATCTGTATCACCAGTTTTTGGTGGGATTCGTGTTGCTTAGTTTTTAGTTTTCTATGTTGTGTTCTATTATTTGTCTGTTTGTCTTTTTCGTTTTTAGTCATGGCATTGTCAGTATATTTTCGATCTATGAGTGTGACTGTTCCTCTTGTATCTTTAGCCCCTCTTCTAAGTCCAAGTGTGTATCAGGATTAATTGATGGGTCGCCTGGAACTTTTCGATTAAGAACCTCTTGAAAATTATCCTTCCATCTTAACTATTGGTCCTGTTCTCAACATTTCCCAAAGACATTCCTTGTGTAAGCTGTCAAAGGTTTTTTAAAGTCTTAAAATGTTTTGTATTTAGTTGGTCTATGCCCTTTTTGTTTTTCAAACTTTAAATGACATTCGGTATTTCTTATTTGGAAGGTGGAAGTGTTTCTATTGTTAGTTCAGGTATGCTTCAGGAATATCTGATAGTTTGCCTGGATATTTTCGGTTAGGAACCTCTTTAAAATTATCCTTCCATCTTAAGTATAGGTCTTGTTCTGTTGTTAGTATATTGATGTCTTGAAAACGTCTTTAATTGGCATATTTACATTATTGTTTTGTAACCACTTAGTTGTTTAGTTACTTGGTAAATCTGCTATTCCTGCTTCTCTTGCTATGTCATCCATAAAATCCAAAATGCTCTTACGTGAAGCTGTCTTTACCTTCTTAGTTGCATTCAGTATATTTTGTTCTTAGCTTTTCCGTAATTCTCTCAATACGTGTTTAATATATTTTCTTGTTCACTTCACTTCTTTTCTTTTATCTATCAATTTCTAAGTTTCAGGTGTGTTAAATCCATTCTGTTTTTGTACTTGTCTTTTAAAATTTACTACCTTTAATTAGCTTCATTGTAGATTTCATGAATATGCAGCCATTCATCATTGACTGATATTGTGTTTGTATCGTCATTTGTGAGGCTGTCTAATAGCTGAAACCTGTTCTTTATTTATTTTTTAAATCTTGCTGGATTTTTGGGTCTTGTGATTTACCGTGTTTACCAACATAAAATTTCTTTTTCACGTTTACATAGGCAGACAACTTTTTAAGTTTTAGTTTGATGTTTGCAATTACTAGATGGTGGTCACTAGCAACATCTGAACCCCTCATAACGCGTACATCTTGCAATGATCTTTTCCACTTTCCATTGATGACAATATGGTCTATTTGGTTTTTGTCTCTGCCATTTAAAGAAATCCATGTCAGTTTATGTTTATCTCTATGAGGGAAGATAGTACCCTCTATTACGGTGTAATTGGCACCATATACATATACTAAACGTTCTCCATGCCGTTGTCGTTGATTTTGCCACATCCGTATTTTCCCGTTACTCTTTTATTTCCGGTGTTACCATTTCCAACTTTGGCATTCAAATCACCCGTAACTATTGTGACACCATTTAATTAGTTATCAAAGATACCAGGATTATAATTTAGTACGCCAGACGTGCGTTTCGTCTACATAAGACTCATCAGTGACGCTCATATCAAAATATTTATAAAGCCAAACATGTACAAAGTTGAAGAGCATTGAGGATCCAAAGTTCCAAAAAGTTGTGCCAAATACGGCTAAGGTAATCTATGCCTGGGATAAGAAATTCCTTAGTTTTTCGAAAAAATTCAAAGTTATGTTAGCAGGAAATTTAGAAAAATTACCACATTATTGATATTCATGTCAACACCGAAGTGTTGACTACTGGGCTGGTGATACCCTCGGGGATGAAACGTCCACCAGCAGTGGCATCGACCCAGTGGTGTAAATAGTTATCAAAGGTACAAGGATTATAATTTAGTACGCCAGACGCGCGTTTCGTCTACATAAGACTCATCAGTGACGCTCATATCAAAATATTTATAAAGCCAAACATGTACAAAGTTGAAGAGCATTGAGGATCCCAAATTCCAAAAAGTTGTGCCAAATACGGCTAAGGTAATCTATGCCTGGGTTAAGAAATTCCTTAGTTTTTCGAAAAATTCAAAGTTATGTTAGCAGGAAATTTATAATCAAAGAGCTGAAAGCTCTGAAGAAAAATGACGCCACTGTCTCTTATATTGGGATAGTTTTTATGCAAGTCTTGATTTTCACATACCGTAATTAGTTTAACAATGCAACATGTCTTGTAAGCATATAATTGATATTCGTATATGTGTGTGTGTGAAGTGAAGGTGACAACTGGCTGGTTTTTCTAATGCAAATGAATAGGTCAAGACTACCTGAATTGTACAAATAAATACCGTAGAAAGGCTTGTATATTTCTCACTGGTACATAGTCTGAATCCTGGTCCGTTCGCGCCCATTCACGTTTGCGCCCACTCATGTTCGCCCCCTCTCACTTTCACACCCTACATGTTCGCACCCAATCTTAATTGGTTTTGTGTTTAATAACTCTGTAAGCAAGTGTTTTCTTATAAGTATAATTGTTGTCATTGTCTCAAAATAAAGTGAGACAGCATTTTTTTTTTTGTGTGTTGAATAAATCTTAATCATGTTTTGGATAGCGTATTGTTAAAAATAATAATAATCCTCTCTAAATAAAGTGGTATTTTGTCAACGTTTTATTTTGTGTTGAATAACTCTTAATCATGTTTTGGTTAGTGTATTGCTATGATTGCTATAACTTTGTTTCATTGACTTGTTTCAAAATGAAGTGAGATTCTGACTGTTTTTTTCTGTGTGTTGAATAAATTTTATCATGTTTTGGTTATAATAGTGGATTGCTATATTTTGGTTCCTATATTTTATTGTTTCGTTGTTTCAGATCAAAGGGCCCAAGCTGTTAAAAACAATTATCTTTTGTGTTTTTCCTTTAAAATCTTCAATGTTTTACTCATACCAAGCTATAAATACATTCAGTATTTACACCAAAGCAATTTAAAACAACAATCATGATTTTCCAATTATTCAACTTGAATTTGAATTAAAATTGGGCGCGAATGAGTAGAGTGCGAACAGACCTTGGGTGCGAATGTGCGAGGTGCGAACGTGTAGGGTGCGAAAGTGTATTGGACGCGAACAGACCTGATACCACATAGACTGAACCCCCTTCTTCCACAAAATATCAAACATTTGTCAAAGAATTCTAGTCAAACCGACACCTGGACAAATCAGCACCTGGTTAAATCGACACCTGATATAGTCAATTCGTCACCCATGTTAAATATATATTTTTAACAGTATTTTAAGCAAAAAGAGTAAAAATAAGAAAGGGGTTGCCAAAAAAATTTTCAGTATTTAAGCAAAAAGAGTTAAATACTAACTTTCACATTTTTGGGTGTTCATGTACATTTTAATAAAATTGAGAATGGAAATGGGGAATGTTGTATACATTTATTTTTCTCAACTAAATGACTTTTTTGGTATATTTTTAATGATATAGAGATATGAGTAGTCCAAATAATTATTACGTCTGGCAAGGCTTTTTTAATTTTATTCTGGGACACCTTCCTATGACCGCAAGGCTATGTTAATTTTTTTCTGGGACGCCTTCCTACGACCTTCCTACGAACGTCGTTGGAAGGCGTCCCAGAAAAAAAAAAATAGCCTTGCCAGACGTCATAATTATTTGGAATAATACATGAGATATTGGATATTTTTATGCATTATTTTAACCAGTTGAGACTTTACAGGATTGTTGGTTTAATGCTGTTTTAACTTTACTGAAAAAAAACACATTAAATTTGCTAATTATTTGGCATGAAAGTTTGATTTATTGAAAGGGACTCATAGTTTTCCATTTTATTTTAATAATTGACTAATTGTAAAAACAACAGCTTCGGTAAGGGCTTCGTTGTTTACCTTTATACACAACAACATATTCACTTTGGTTTCGTTGTTTACCTAAATACACAACAACATATTCACCATGTACTTGGTAACAGTTATTAATTAACTGAATAGAAAATATTATAACAAATATTATTGGATGCCGAATTGACGTCAAATAGGTGCCGATTTGACTAGATGCCAATTTAACCAGGTGCCGACTTGACTTGTAAGTTTCAATTCCTCTGCGATCGTTTGCGGTATTTTCTTGAGAAAACCTATTTTCCATCATCAAAGAGAAGATGAATCTGCTTGAAAATGATTCTGGAACGCTTCATGATTGTTAAAATAAGTTTAATTCACTCAAAACACAATTTTAAAACTTGCGATGTTTAAACAGGAAGTTTCAAAAGCACGTGTAAAAGAAGAAATTAACCGGTGAGAGAGGAAATCCGTACATGACAGATATCACTATAGTACGACTTTGAAAGCAAAACAGTTCTATCCTTTTGTAAAACAGTCTTTAATATACCTATCACATTAATTTTTGAAGGGTCTTAAGCTTATTCAACCCATATAAGTCGGTATGAAACACCAAAACGGAATGAACAATAACCGATTACGTTTTGTAGTTTACAAATTCTAAACTGGTTCCTGGCTGATTACTACACAATGATCATGCATAATGAAAACACAAGCAGATTCCAGTTTGTATGGAAAATAGTAAATACGAAACCAAGAGCGGTAGGCAGAGAAATGTTATGAAGTTCAGGTCGCCAGTAATGGAACAATGACTGCGTCATTTTCCAAAAAATGACCACATTATTGATATTCATGTCAACACCGAAGTGTTGACTACTGGGCTGGTGATACCCTCGGGGACGAAACGTCCACTAGCAGTGGCATCGACCCAGTGGTGTAAATAGTTAGCAAAGGTACCAGGATTATAATTTAGTACGCCAGTATTTTTTTATAAATATCCACGACCATATATGATACGCAATAGAAATTTCCATTCAAAAGAAATACATGGTACCGTGTATTTCTTTTCATGATTTGTTTATCAATTTAATGCACCTTGATTTGTTTATTCACTAAATATAAACCTCTGTCTCAAAAATCAAGTGTATCCTTCTCAATTAAAAGTTTATTCCTGAAGTATTCCAAAGGCATGCCTATTCCAAATGCTGTTTCTATTTAATTTGCTAGCATTTTTTAAATGCAGTTAACCATGAGGGTCTTTCTATGCATTTTATTTTGAAAATTCAGACATTTTTATTCTTTAGCCAAATTCTTATTTTTCAAATGCATGTATCTCAATAACAAGCACCAGTATGAAAATGAGAAGAGCTGGTATAAGTGCCAATGAGACAGATCTTCTTCGATATATTACAATAAACATTATGTACAACTTAGATTTGCCTAGTTCCTTCGGCGCATGCATATAAGGTGATACCATCTTATGACATTTTATGACGTTGAAACTCATTTGAAATTTGTTTTGACAGCCCTCCAATGATTTTAAGTCTTTATGATGAAGTTCACTGTCTGCTTGGTTGGTGATGGTTTGGTATCGGTTATTCACATTGTTGAATGTCGTACAAAATAATAAGTGGAAAACATAAATGATATTAAAAGATGCCTGCGAATCGCGATACAATTGGGAAATTTACCTATTATGTCTGCTTGTTTTGTTCAGTCGTCGTTGTCAATATAATAGACATTTATACAACTGTCATACAAGTGAGAGATTGACCAGCTACAAAACCAGGTTAAATTCACCATTTTCTACATAAGAAAATGCCTAAACCAAGTCAGGAATATGATAGTTATCCATTCGTTTGATGTGTTTGAGCTTTTGATTTTGCCATTTGAATAGGAACTGTCCGTTTTGAAATTTCTTCAGAGTTGAGTATTTTTGTGATCTTATTTTTTATTTTATGAAACCAAGAGGTTTTTTTTAATTTTGCGTGCAGTACGTCGACTGATCATGCGTGATATTTGGAGATTTTTTTTCAAAAAGTGGCGTTTTCTGTGAAAAAAATATTGGGTCAAAGACAAATTTAGGAAATACAAAACACTACATTTGTACGTCATATTACAAATATTTGCAACGTTATATAGTTTTAGAGGAGTTGCGGCACAATGAGATCAGTCTCTTCCTTTAGCAGTAAAGATACAGCAACTTATGACAAAAATTAACTTACAGGCTCCTGGCTTGGTATGAGCATATATAGAATGTGGTGGAGTTAAACAGATTAGCGGGTGCCCCACCTGACCCTAAATGTGAAACAGTGGTAATGAGTGCCTACATGTATATTAAGCTTTCCAAAATGTTGATATACTAATACAATACACTAGAACACACCCGTGATATCGCGGGTCTGTGGTTGAATTAAAGAATATAACTATGCGTAAGTCTTATTTTAGTATTGGTATTGTCATCTGATAAAGTCATGCCGATTATAAGATGCACAGTTTTCTCTGCTTTCAACATCTTTCTGTTTGAACCCGTCGACCTGGAACTTATCAATTATTGGTATTGTTAATTTTATTTGGAAAACAAAGTCCCTGGAAAGGAGTATTTTTTAAATCAACAGCATTGTCCTTAATGAGTTATAATTAAAGTTGAATTCTATGATTCGCTGTTTTACGTCATTCCGGCTAACAAATTGAAAACTGTACATGCTGTACCTATACGCCTTATTTTAAGTCCAGAATTCGTATTGTCATCTTAAAAAGTCATACTGATTCAAATACTACAATCGGGAACAATGTGACAATGATTGAATTAAGTACTGTCAACCCTGTGATTACGACCCGTGTATATAGCAAAATCCTAAATACAGCGTTTGGTGGTGCGCCTGTCAGATGCGGAACGTACAGATAAGATAATAGGTAACAGGTGAATATACTATTGGTATCGGTATCGGATTCGACCCGGAACTTCTTAATTATTGGCAATATTAATTATGTGGGAAACAAAGGGGTCTGGAGTAGTGTAATTTTTAATCAACAGCATTGTACTATATTAGTTAGATATAAAGTTGAAATCTTTGATTCATCGTTTTTACGTGATGACGGCTGATAAATTGGACCTCGTAATTTTAGTATTATAGATATTCTAAAAAAAAAAAGAACACCAGTTATACACTTAAATGATTTCCTTAGTTCTACAAAACAATAACAGTTTATGGCATTGTCTGGTCACAAGAAAACCTTCATAGTATGCAGTGTACTTCATAATATCCCTAAAGATTACTGGAACCCGGATGCTGTTATCAGGGACTTTCTAACTAAGCGATCTTGCTATTAGGTGTCAGACCACCAATTAAAAATCCCTATCTGTTCAACCAAATTTTGCAATTTTCACAGCTTTCTAAATATTTTACCTTAAGTTTAACTTCAAGGAAACCAGGTATATCCTGAATTGTACATGTATCACCTTCCTACATGCCAATTTTCAACCAATGTTTAAAGTCTTGTAACAAATTTCTGATTTTGAAAAGACAGGTACTACCAAAATAACTCCCGGTTTTCTGGAAATCTTAAATTAGTGTACTATGTAGCGCATTAATCCTGAATTTTTAATGCAAACTCATAGACAAGTGAATTTTGGCTCAAAATGGTCTAAATATATTTCCCTTTCACCAAAAGTTTCATTTCTGCAAATTTGTTGGTTAGTTTAAGTAAACAATGACATCAAAAGCACTATTTTGTGTCAAAGTAGGACTACTTTTACATACGTTCTAAATTGGAGGGAGTAATTGGTGGTCTGACACCTAAAGAGCCAAAAAAGTTGCTCAGAAATCTTTGCTTTGCTTTATTCTTAATCCTTTTGAAAGTCAGAAACATCCTATCTGAGCATAATGTGACTTATATTACAAATTTCACAGCTCAATTTAAACTGACTGTAATGTATGACTTTGATAGAAAATACTTGAAAATTTCATTTTGGACTACAGGAACATAAACTTTCAATATCAAGATCAGTTTTGTTGATTTTTTTCTTGTTTGTTTTACTTCTTAAAAGACTTTCCACAATTTTTACAATGTGTTAAGTAAAAAATTCAAGGTATTGAAGAGTCAAGGAATATTGACCCCCCTTTTTTACACCTGGTGTAAGTACTGGGACTATTAAATGATCAAAAGTGCAGTCATGGTCATTTAACTGTTTTTATTTTCTATCAGTTGATACAACTTAAGGCATAAAACTTTCATTTGAGATAATAAATGGGATTTTTGTGAGTTTTTGCAATGTTTACATCAGGCTATGTTATCTGCCAAATACATGCTATGACGCAATGATATAAGGGATAAAAATCAAATAATTTCATTAAATCTTGATGGCAAGAACTTTTTTTGGTGGTAAAATAACCATGTTTTAATGTTAATACCACAGAAACAAATTGCTGTGCATTTATAATAATTTGGGACATTTTTTTATGTGAAAGCATATTGTCAGGGTGGGAAAAGCTAAAAATAGCACAAATTCAGGTCTAAGGCTCTAAATTTGCAATATGTGACTTTTTGCCCCCAAAAAGATTGCAATGTGACTACTATCACTTCATATGATCAGTTAAGTAAAAAAAATCAATTGTTTTCTGAATTTGGGGTTTCACCGCATTTCCCTTAAAGGTGTCAGACCACCAATTAAAAATCCCTATCTGTTCAACCAAATTTTGCAATTTTCACAGCTTTCAAAATATTTTACCTTAAGTTTAACTTCAAGGAAACCAGGTATATCCTGAATTGTACATGTATCACCTTCCTACATGCCAATTTTCAACCAATGTTTAAAGTCTTGTAACAAATTTCTGATTTTGAAAAGACAGGTACTACCAAAATAACTCCGGTTTTCTGGAAATCTTAAATTAGTGTACTATGTAGCGCATTAATCCTGAATTTTTAATGCAAACTCATAGACAAGTGAATTTTGGCTCAAAATGGTCTAAATATATTTCCCTTTCACCAAAAGTTTCATTTCTGCAAATTTGTTGGTTAGTTTAAGTAAACAATGACATCAAAAGCACTATTTTGTGTCAAAGTAGGACTACTTTTACATACGTTCTAAATTGGAGGGAGTAATTGGTGGTCTGACACCTATTACTGCCAAGAAAGCCAAAGGTGGTCCACTAACATAGCTTAAAGATGGCAGAAATAAATCTCCCATTTCAAAGAAAGCATCCTAAATGATAGAATCTAATATCAACCGATAGCCAAACTGCCTAATTGTAAGTTGATCTCAAAGGTTTGTTTTGGTTTGTTAGGTTTCAGGCTAACAGACGTCAGAAACTTGTCATACTGCAGACGTATATCCCACGTTTCTTGTTGTTAATTCCTGAATCTATTATAACCACCATGCGCCATATTTGTTAAATGAAGCTGTGGAGCAGTAGTTTGAATTTCCTACTCTATCACTGGTATGGAAGCAAGGACACCTGACAGAAAAAGCCAACGCTTTAAACTGTTAAAACTGAACATCTCTCGTGTACCTAACCTACAGCTAAACCTTAATGTCAAGGAGAACAACACAACACAATTGATCTGATTATACAGATGATGTAGGATAAGATGATGCTGATTATAAGAAAATACACTTCAGACATATTTATAATTCTTATTTAATTGCTATGGCTTTTCAGGATATTGCTTAGTTATGAATCAGAACACACAAAAAATAACTATTCAAAAACCCATACTGCATAAAGTAGACAAAACGTGAAACTCAAAAAGAGAATACGAACACCTAAAGGCCTAAATTACACAAATATAAACACATTTTTTTTTAGTCTATTCATGATATTTTGTTTTGGTCAGGTGTTGTCTGTTTTTATTGGTCAATTATAATTTTAGTTAAATTTTACCCCAAATGGCCAGTTTATTCTAGCATATTTTGTTTAGCATTCTGTCATGTCAAAGAATTTCTTTCATCTTGTTCTATCACACAACAATAAGACTTCTTAGAACCAAGTTCTCTTTCAGCATCAATGATGATCATATACCAATGTCTGAATGATCTAATCACAGTATCTGTGAAATGATCAAATATTTGACTTAATCAGGAAAGGAAAAAATATTGAAAAACAAATTATAAAAATACTTCTTTAATGGTAAGTGTAAAATCATTAGAAGTCAAACTCAAAACATATAAAGATTACACCAAAATGTATTAAGGTAAAATGTGAACAGATGTACTGTGTATGGTAAAGATCATACATTATGCACTGTTTTTTGTTTGTCATTGTAAACATCATCCATCGGTTAAAAATGCCCTATTAAAATAAGGTTCAAATTTATCCTTAAATTACAAACTTTTTTCATGGTCTTTTTTAACATAGAATTAAAGTCATGATGAGCACCACTAAAAACCTCAGACTGAAAACTATTATCAACATAAATATATCTTTAAAAACAAATGTTATGTTTTTGATATCATATAGTTTTTCGAAAAAAAATAAAATCTTTTGTTCAATGTTCCAAAAATGTGTATCAAATAAACACAGACAGAATGTTTTACTTGTTCTTTAGAATGTCATGTCCAAAAATTTAGTATAGACAAACACTTTTGAATTTCAGAAGTGACTTGTTCTTTATGCTTTCAATGCACAATAAAGAATCCTAGGGAGAGAAATTCACATTTTTTACATGAAGTAGTGAACCCAAAAACATTCAAATTATGCTGTACAAATGCCATCAAATAAAAAGTTTCAATAACAGTAGAAAAATTGAGTATATCACTTCAACTATTCAACAATATGCAAAAATGTCATGTCTTATATGATATAATCAATTACCATTGTGTATAATTATATATTATCAATTTCCAGCCATTTAAGTTTCATGGTCAATTTCATCAAAACAAATATTAACTACGTGTACGGTGAGCAAAGCTGACAAAAGGATACCCCCTTCCCCTGCACAATGATTTAGATTGAAAACACTAATAGAGGTGCAAAATAGCATTGAATGGAGAACATTGTGAGTAAGTTCAATAAATTGTAATAAGGGGTTTTGGAAGAGTTGTAGATACTAAATGAGTACCCCCACCCCCTTCATGTAAATAGGTGATGCAGAAAAAATCCATTATGAACAAAACATATACAAAAGATGGACAGACTCCAACACTTCATGCTGTCAATCTTAAAAGCAGGATTACAAAAAAATCTCATTTCATCCTTGTACAATATTTAGTATCTATATCACCCATTTTTTACAGTCTTATTACTTTTATATGTATAAGGATAAAAATGAATTCTTATAAACAAATATTTCGTGCTAGTCTACACAATTGTTTCTTATACTTAACTTCACAGAAGTTTTCAAATAATCATACATAAACCTTCATTCTCTCTTTATATATTTCCATTTTACTTATACCATAAATGCATTCAAACTAAATTGGTACAAAATAGAGGAATGTCTACAATATACAAGATCACAAAAATGCTGGATAAAAAAGAGGAAAAATCATTTCATTAAATTTAGTTGATTGCAAATATATCAAAAAGGCAAAAATATCATCTAATAATTACAAAAGTTCTTTTTTGGTCAGATATTAAATATAGCTAAAAACACTCATCATTTATGATTTTTTTGTGGTTTAATTTACAAAATGTCAACTATCACAGCAGTTATGTTGTTTGGTCAACAGGATGATTGATAAAACATTTCATTTTTTGTTATTTAAAAATGAAAATTCATCCAAATTTTCAAATAAATCTCATGAAGTAACCAATATCTCAAACTTGCCACTTAGCGGAAACTAATGAACCTATTTTTCTAAAACCATACATTTTATAAATAAGTTTTCTTTTAAAGAATTCAAAAGCATCCTAATCATAGCCATTTTTTTCTTGATCAATTTTTCATTTTTCACTGTAAATCTCTTCTAGAACACTGTTCAAAATTCTGTACAAATAAAGAAAAAAAAGCTAAAAAATATGATTGTCCTTATATCACATTATGATTTGTCTTCTTGGTCTTGTAAAAACTGGTAAGCTGACGAGAAATCCTTTCCAGCATAGCCACTACTTGTCATGATTCTATAAATCTGGTGGGCCAGACTTCCCATGGGTATGGGAGACTTAGTCACAGTAGCTGCATTATTGGCAAGACCCAAATCCTATTAAAAATAAACATAAATAAGTCAAAACATAAAATATATCAACTGTTGCATGAAATACAATTCTTCTTATAAAACACTATTTACTCGATTCCTGAATCAAGAATAAAATCATGGACATGATGGATGCAAAGAAGAATATTCTCCTTTTAACTCTTTTATTATACATGTTAAAAATACTGTCAATTCATTATCATTTGTGTAGTAATACACCTTATTGCTATTTGTCCCCCATTACTGGATATCGCACAGGTTCCCGTAAAATTTTGAAGTCATAAAACAAAATATCTGACGCCACAATGGAGAAGTGATTGTTGTTGACATCAAAAGATCAAGCGGCCGGGTGAGCCGGGATTAGCGATAAGGTGTATGTACCAGTTTGAGTACAACTTTTCAAAAGTACAAAATCAAATTTCCTGGGAAATACAAATTTGCCTCCACCCTTGAAAAAAATTAAATAAATACACAGTACTTGTACTGTACTTTTGTTTTAACGATTTTAAGCCTAAATTGTCCACGAAGAGAAACTGTTATTGTGAAGCAAACTAACAACAATTGTATAAAATGAAATTATATATAGTGATCAAAGACCTGTAGAAGTGTTTGTGAGGAAGGGTAAATTTCTGGTGCAAAACTCACGGTATTCATAGTTTAAAGAATAAAACAATATTCAAGGCAACAACACCGCTAAATCATTGCAAAGTCCATAAAACTCTATGCAAAACATGAAGACAGTATTGAAACAACTACTTATTGGTAATTTAGGTTGCTGTTGTCTTTAATGTCATTTGAAGCATATAAAACAGCTGATATAAAATGCAAGAATATTATACTGACCTTGGTCATGAGAGCTGTTCCAAATCCTCCCTCGTAATTATTACTTGACGGTACACCATCTAATACTCCTGGACAAGGATTATATACTTCACTTGACCAACATCTACCAGAGCTTGTATTTAAAATCTTCGCTAATAATTTTGGCTCCAGACCTAATCTGAAATATTGTAAAAAAAATTGTACTGTAAGTGAACTAACAAAAAGATGATTTCTTCAATGCAATACTTTGAGTTAGTTGAAGTTGCTTAACAGAGTTCTCAAAAAGCGGTGGTCAGAAGGATTTTACCACCAAAATTTTCAAAGGACTGACACAATTATGGTAGTTAGTAATAGAAATAGTGGTGAGGACCAGCAGTTTTTCGTCAGGGACCACCAGGGAAAAAACATTTCGAAATACTCTGGGTAAACATGTTTGATTGGATTTTATTTCTATGTATATGCACATCATCTGGCCTTTTAAAAGATTTTGCACTGACAATGCTCATGAAAAGATGGAGAGGCATGATGATTCCTATATTCCCATACAACACTTTGTTGACCAGGATTTTTTATTTAATATTACAACAAGAGTGCACACGCTGAAATGTCTCGCCTTCTATACTAATCATTGATATTATGTTGATAGTCCTAAGTATAAAGCTAAGCTTTATTACAATACAACTGTCACATAAACTTAACATTAACCAAGATAACTAAACAAAGACCAATGAACCTTGAAAATGAGGTCAAGGTCAGATGAACCATGCCAGGCAGACATGTACAACTAACAATGCTTCTATACAACATATATAGTTGACCCATTACTTATAGTTAAAGAAAAATAGCCCAAAACACAAAAACTTAACACTGTGCAATAAACTGTGAAAATGAGGTCAAGGTCAAATAAAACAGGGGCGACTGACATTAAGATCATAAAATATTTCCATACACCAAATATAGTTGACCTATGGCATATAGTATTAGATAAAAAGACCAAAACTCAAAAACTTAACTTTGACCACTGAACCATGAAAATGAGGTCAAGGTCACATGACATCTGCCCGCTAGACATGTACACCTTACAATCATTCCATACAACAAATATAGTAGACCTATTGCATATAGTATGAGAAAAACAGACCAAAGCACAAAAATTTAACTATAACCACTGAACCATGAAAATGAGGTCAAGGTAAGATGACACCTGCCAGTTGGACATGTACACCTTACAGTCCTTCCATACACCAAATATACTAGCCTATTGCCTATAGTATCTGAGATATGGACTTGACCACCAAAACTTAACCTTGTTCACTGATCCATGAAATGAGGTCGAGGTCAAGTGAAAACTGTCTGACAGACATAAGGACCTTGCAAGGTACGCACACATCAAATATAGTTATCCTATTACTTATAATAAGAGAGAATTCAACATTACAAAAAATTTGAACTTTTTTTCCAAGTGGTCACTGCAGGGGCGGATGCAGGAATTTTCGAAAGGGGGGGTGCTAACCCAGGGCAAAGGGGGGGGGGGGGGGGGGGGGTGCAGGGGGGTGCAAAACATATGTCCCGATACAAATGCATTGATCGGCAAAAATAAAGGGGGGTGCGCACCCCCGGAACCCCCCCCCCTGGATCCGCCACTGACAACCATGAAAATGAGGTCAAGGACATTGGACATGTGACTGACGGAAACTTCGTAACATGAAGCATCTATATACAAAGTATGAAGCATCCAGGTATTCCACCTTCTAAAATATAAAGCTTTTAAGAAGTGAGCTAACGCCGCCGCCGCCGGATCACTATCCCTATGTGGAGCTTTCTGCAACAAAAGTTGCAGGCTCGACAAAAATGTGTGTCAATATGATACATGTAACGTTGTCAAACTGGCCTAATCACATTTCAATGTTCAGTGAAGGATCAAATATATTTTTAACATTATGATGAACATTTGTACTACATGTACTTTTCAAGTTGATGCGACCTTAAATTTAAGGTAAACTATTCTAAAACAAACTTAATCCTGATATTGATCAAGCAAATGATAGGAAAACATAATACCCCTTACAATTGCAGGGTACAAACATTGTCAAATTTTTATAAACTATTCATGTATTCATAATACAAATTCAGGCTTTGAAAAATAATGTAACTATACCCCGGTAATAATCTAGGTATGAATTAAATAACAAAGACTATTTTACGAAATTTTTCCTTTGATCTTGCCGACTGATAATTCCCTTTCTCAGCAGATTCGAGTTATATGAAAAGGGAGTCGAGTGATATGAAAATTATAGCTAGAAACTAAGGGAGCATGTCACGTTGCTAATGAAATTGACATGAAATTGACAACGTCAGCTTGGGTAAAATAGCGATAAACAGATTATCATTGGTCATCTCAACTCGATTTCTTTTCTTGCTTTCACCGTCCCTGATCAAGCTAGAAAATTAATCTTGTTGAGATGATCAATGATAATCTATAATTATAACTATAAAATTGATGACTTACTTTTTACCTAGGTTCATTGCTTCAGAAGTTCCTATCATTGATATTCCTAATAACATATTGTTACAAATTTTTGCTGCCTGAAAAGGACAAAAATTATACTTAAAATAGAAATGTAGTATTAAATGTGCCCAAAATAAATTTGTTGCAAAAATAACTTAAAATGTGATACATTAAAAAATGTACATGTCAAATATAATAATCTTGTGTCTATCATTTAACAAAATTCTTGGAAAAAGAAATATACATTCTACTTTTGTGGTCTGTCGTGAGATGTCTACAATTATATATATATTTCATTCATTAAAAATAAGTAGAATTTAGATTCTCACCATGCAAGCTTTCAAGAGTGTATGTTAAAACCTATACTTTTAAACTACCGTACTGATAGGAAATAAATTGAAATCACTGAGCAAACAGAGGTTGAGTTTGCTTCTCCCATATCTATCTTTAAAGTGTAAGTGAACAAATAAAACAACAATGGGGCTGTTACAAATAATGATACAAATAAGTTTACTACATAATGGATAGCTACCAGTCTATCATTTAAAACTACAAGTTCATTGCACTGGCCGAGCCTTATCTGAATTTCACAACAATGGGCAAAGGGAGATAAATCAAATTCAATCTTGCTTAAATCCTGAATTGTAATAAAAAAAAAGCCACACTTATAAAATGTATCTCTTTCAGAACTTCGAATGTCCTACATTTCCTCTTACCTGTAAAATCAGATCATTATAGTATGACAATGCCAACTATTTTTGATTTTTTTTTTAAAGTAAAATATTAAACAGAAATCAGTTAAAACACTTATTAAAACCACCTTTGTTTAATTTCTTTTATGGAAATGTTGTAATCATTTTACGGCTAATAAATCTGTAGGCATTACAAAAAAGTCTGGACAAGTTGAGTTTTTTAAAAGAAATTTCCAAGTCTTGTTACATAATTTTGACTATGCCATGGGAAAAACAATGAATAGAAAAACATAACATAAAAAACTAGTTCTACCTTAATGATATGATCTTATATGCAAATCATAGTTATACACCTATGTATGAAAAATTTAATAAGTATCTGCAGGCATAAGAAAAAATTAAATTTCAGGACAGAATGAAAGGCACTGTATATAGTATACGCCCTAGCCAATCAAACACAGGTGCATAAAATCCTACATTGTGCACAAGAATACATTTTTGTAAGAAAATACACAGAAGATTAGTTAAATTAAGAATTTATTTTATACCTGTCCTGTTCCTACAGGTCCACAGTGTACTACATTCCTCCCCATTACAGACAAATATTTTTGTGCCATTTCAAAACTTCTTGGAGCTCCACCCACCATGAAGGTCAAGGCTGCATCCCTAGCTGCATTTACACCTGAAAAAAATGTTACACATGTTTTAAATAAGCATTTTCCCAAGTCAGGAGCCTCTGGCCTTTGTTAGTCTTGTATTATTTTCAAATTTAGTTTCTTGTGTACAATTTGGAGTTTAGTATGGCATTCATTATCACTGAATTAGTATATATATTTGTTTAGGGGCCAGCTGAAGGATGCCTCAGGGTGCGGGAACTTCTCGCAACATTGAAGACCTGTTGGTGACCTTCTGCTGTTATCTTCTCTATGGTCGGGTTGTTGTCTCTTTGACACATTCCCCATTTCCATTCTCAATTTTATTTTGAATTAAATACTAAAATGAGAATGGAAATGTCAAAGAGACAACAACCCAACCAAAGAGCAGATAACAACCAAAGGCCACCGATTGGTCTTCAATACATCAATTAAATCCAGCACCCGGAAGGTTGGTTCAGCTTTGACAATGCATTGGAAAACTAGATGTGTCGGAACATATTTTGTTTTGACAGGAATATTCTGTAATATGGTATCACATACTGTGGAATCAATTTCATCTCACCTCCTGTACACTTCAAGGAATATGATTGGTTAAAAGTGAACATGTGAACCTCTGTATATTTACTATTGGGTAGTGCACATGTTTTATTTTAATGTATGGTTAGTATTCATTGTGTTGCATCACCCTAAAAAACAAAGCTGAGATAAAAAAAAAAATCTGAAACTTTCGCCCGGAAACATATGAAGAAATTGATGTTAAATAGTTGAAAATAAATGCTGAAAACATATAAACAAGTTGATATTTTGGCATTCCTTTTAAACTTGATCACTTTGATAGCGAAAATGGATAGAAACGGCTGAACGTGAATCAAAATATCAACGAAAATAAGTTGGTTTACAGTATTCAATTTGTTAGTTTTGACCTTTTTATATTTAAAAAGAGTGGTAATCCATTTTTTTCTCATTTACTTTCTTTTGTTTGTTGAAATATTTCATTCAAATTTTGATTCTATCCAATTTCTTTTTAAAGGAAATTTGTAAAAGAGGGTGGTAAATGGTAAAGGGTTATTTTCATGAAACATGTTTTGCCATTTTTATTTCACATGCAGCCTTGAAAGGGGTCAGTATTCATCGTGTTTCATTAATTCAGTAAAAATACCAACGTGAAAGAAATTTTTAATTGTTCATTCAATTCTTTATTTCGCAATCTTTCATGCAGATACACCCATATACACTCCTCGTAAAAGCATGTTGCATGTAACTATCTAAGTTTGACATGCAATCTTCCATCATTGATTTATGGTTACCATGGTTACAAACCTCCAGAAACAGGTGCGTCAACGTATGATGAATCTTTTTCTGATGCTATAGCTGCCATTTCTTGGGATGCTGCAGGGTCTATGGTACTACTGTCTACTAATAAACTGTTTTCTTGTATAGCACTGTAAAATATCAAAATAATTATTGATAATGTTTTGAAAAAGAATTCAACAAGAATTCACCTCTTATTTTGTTATCTCAGTTGCAATGAGTTCAGATTTTCATTTTGACTTTGAAACTCAATACATATATAAGTCATGATTATTTTGGTTGTTTATAAAAAAATTAAATGACTGTTTTACAGTTTCTTGTGACAATAGACAGGTGGCAGCTGAGAAGAGTTAAATTATATAGAGAAAACAATAAGAAGGTCTGAAACAGTTGTTATGGGGAGATGATCTCTGAAATACATTGACTGTTTAAGCAGAATTAAATGTACTACTGATGCCCAGCTCTTGCATTTGAAACATACCTAAATATACCAGTACCTCGACTGGTGTAGACCTCTTGTACATGTTGTGTGGCTGGTAACATGGTAATTATATGTTTACATTGTGCTGCCACATCAGCTGGTGAGTTAACTGTCTGTACACCTACAATAAATCATTAATCCTTTAGAAAACTTCAAACAGTAAAAGTTTGAGTAAATTTCCTTTATAACTACAATAAAACAAAAGTCAATTAGTCCCCTGAAAAACTGTAAACAGTTAAAGTGTCTTGAGACAGAGGCATTATACAGATAAAAAAAACTATAATGTATAAATTCTCATAAGAACTCTCAGAACAGTACTTTGTGTCTTAAGAGTTTTTGTTAGTTGTTTGTGAGTCAAGCCCATTATCAGGTCGAATCTATATTCTGACAGCCTGACATGGGGTCACTTGTTTCTGAAAAAAATATACTTATAGACAAGAATCATTTGTATGAAGGTATGTTGTTTTTCACAGAGAGAAGACTTTGTGCCTGTTCACTTACTCATAATAAGTTCATGATTGAAGTAAGATTAATTTTGAACTGTCCAATGTCAGAAATTAATTTTTCTTTTTTTTTCTATTGCAGATAGTTAGCTCCATGATCCATCACCCTTTAAAACATAAGCCTACTATCATGCACTAAATAACACAATACTCCTTTGCTTAAAATAAATTAATGGTGTTTGAGCTCAAATCATAAGTGCCATTTTAAAGAATGATTAGGTGTGTTTTACAAGCAACATTTAGTGTTTTATAACTAAAATGTTTATGAAGTCATGGAGGTACATGTATTAAACTTTTTCAAAGTTGTCTTCTTTGTCTCTCAAATCAACCAGATACTCCGCAGGGTGTAGCTTTATCATATATGACCCCAGAGGTCAACTCTGAACAGTTGGGGTAAGTATGGACACAACATTCAAGCTGGGTATAGCTCTAAATTTGGATTGTGGTTAATTAGTTGACACAGCATCTAGGTTTCCGACACAGAATGAATGTGGTCTAAGGAACTTAATTTTTTTTTTGCTTTTGAGCAATTCACTATGTATGCTGTTGAATATTATTCCCCTCCAAAAAAAAAATTTTGAAGAAATTTTCTTTTTGTTTTCTAAAATCTGAAATGAGAAAAATTGTAGCCCCTTACACTGCTTTTAAATTGTCTTTAACCAGAAAACCCCTTGTTTTCCCCCTTTTTGCTAAATGATTTCATCCATAACCCTCCATAACCATCCCTTTGTCGTATGGAAACTTGTGGTATAATTTAAGAGAGATTTATACGCTTAAACACAATTTACTGACTGGAAACTACAAAAATGCTTATTTTGGGCTCCTTTTTTTGGCCCTCAACTTATAGAAACCTCCCAGGCTTACCTTTGTAGTAAGAAACCTTGTAGTATAATTTCAGAGAGATCCATACACTTAAAAACCAGTTATTGTCTGTAAACTAGAAAACATGCTTCTTTTTGGCCCATTTTTTGGCCCCTTATTCCTACAAGTTCGGGGAAAGTAACCACAAACTGAATCCCAGCCTTCCCTTTAATTTGTTATATGGAACCTTGAATTGTGGCACATTGTCAGAGAAATCAATACTGTTATACACAAGTTATTGTCTGTAAACTAGAAAAATGCTTGTTTTTGGCCCTTAATCATGTTAATTCCTAGACTGTTTTCCCCATAACCTTTAAAATAATTCCAAACCTTCTACTTGTGGTATTAAACATTGTGGTACAATTTCAGAGCAATTGAAATACTTATACACAACTTATTGTCCTGAAACTAAATAAATGCTTGTTTTGAGCCCCTAATTCCTAAACCTTTGGGACTATAACCCCCAAAATAAATCCCAACCTTCCTTTTGTGGTTATAAACATTGTTAAAATTTCATTGATTTCTATTTACTTATACTAAAGCTATTATCCGGAAACCATCTGTCTTCAGACGACGCTGACGTGATACCAATATATACGACCAAATTTTTTTAAATTTTTGTGGTAATATATTTAAATGTCTCAAAAAATGAAATGAGAACATTTTTGACAATTAATTCTTTTTGATATGATTGGGAAATATGAGATATGAAGTAAATGTAAGGTTTACTCTGAAACTAAACATGTATGTCAAAGATCAGTTCGTGTATTGCTGTTCATCATTTAGACATTATACTGTGAAATATCACTTGATTGGTAAACATCATTGAAGAATGCAGAATCTACAATATGATTTTTTAGCATTGTATTGTGAATACCCACTTACAATTTTCACAGCCTTCCATGTTTTCAATTGTTTTCATAGCATTTTTAGACACATCAAAAACAACTAATTTGTGTCCTTTCTTCACTAAATTCCTGGCCATATGATTTCCCATATTACCAAGACCAATAAATCCTAATGTCTCTAGGCTTGACTGAAAATAAAAGGCAATATTAGTCATTCACATCAACCTTTTACAAATTAATACCATTCTTAGGCAATCTAACGAACCTACATGTATACATGTGTCCATTATATGTTAAAAGTATTCAGATGTTGTTTGCCTCATGTAGTGTTTTAGTTGCTGTTTCATTGATGTATAAAAGCCCCAACCAGACCCCGATTCTGGCCTATCTACAGACAATGTTTTATATAGATGCAGTGATCACTCTAGCCATTTGTCACTATGACAGTGGACTACAACATCTAGTTATTTGATAACCAATACAACCAGATGCTCCGCAGGGCGTAGCTTTATACGACCGCAGAGGTTGAATCCTGAACGGTTGGGGCAAGTATGGACACAACATTCAAGCTGGATTCAGCTCTAAATTTGGATTGTGATTAAATAGTTGACACAGCATAGGTTTCTGACACAGAATGAATGTGTTCTAATGAACTTAAAATTTTTGTTTTCTCTTAGAGCAATTCACTATGCTGTTGAATATTAATCCTCTCAAAAAATGTTTGAAGAAATTTTCTTTTTTATTTATGAAATTTCAAATGAGAAAAATTGAACCCAATTTTTTTAATCACATCCCCCTTTCCCTTATTCCAAAACTAATCTCAATTAAAATTTCTAATAGAGTTTGCAACAATAACTACTCATTTAAATACAAAATGTACATCATAAAATATTAAGATGTAAAAAAAAATGCTTGTTATCACTGAATGGTAAAGATTATTTTAATTTATCAGTTGGTAGTAAAAAGTGAATATACATTGTATATTGTATATAACAAAGATTTAAGTTGATTCTGGACAAAGAAAGATAACTCCAATTAAAAAAAAATCTTGCTATTGCACAATATTTTGCAATTAGATATTTCTTGCTTACTATTCTGGACAAAGAAAGATAACTCTAATTAAAAAAAAATTTGCTATTTCACAATATTGTGCAATTAGATATTTCTTGCCATTGCGCAATACTGTGCAATTGAAAAGACTTGCTATTGCACAATACTTAATATAATAATTTTAGATCCTGATTTGGACCAACTTGAAAACTGGGCCCATAATAAAAAATCTAAGTACATTTTTGGATTCAGCATATCAAAGAACCCCAAGAATTCAATTTTTGTTAAAATCAGACTAAGTTTAATTTTGGACCCTTTGGACTTTAGTGTAGACCAATTTGAAAACAGGACCAAAAATGAAGAATCTACATACACAGTTAGATTTGGTACATCAAAGAACCCAATTTATTCAATTTTTGATGAAATCAAACAAAGTTTAATTTTGGACCCCAATTTTGACCAACTTGAAAACTGGGCCAATAATCAAGAATCTAAGTACATTTTTAGATTCAGCATATCAAAGAACCTAACTGATTCATTTTTTGTCAAAATCAAACTAAGTTTAATTTTGGACCCTTTGGACCTTAATGTAGACCAATTTGAAAAAGGGACCAAAAGTTAAGAATCTACATACACAGTTAGATTCGGCATATCAAAAACCCCAATTATTCAATTTTGATGAAATCAAACAAAGTTTAATTTTGGACCCTTTGGGCCCCTTATTCTGTTGGGACCAAAACTCCCAAAATCAATACCAACCTTCCTTTTATGGTCATAAACCTTGTGTTTAAATATCATAGATTTCTATTTACTTATACTAACGTTTTGGTGCGAAAACCAAGAAAAATGCTTATTTGGGTCCCTTTTTGGCCCCTAATTCCTAAACTGTTGGGACCTAAACTCCCAAAATCAATACCAACCTTCCTTTTGTAGTCATTAACATTGTGTTTAAATTTCATTGATTTCTATTTACTTAAACTAAAGTTATTGTGCGAAAACCAAGAATAATGCTTATTTGGGCCCTTTTTTGGCCCCTAATTCCTAAACTGTTGAAACCAAAACTCCCAAAATCAATCCCAACCGTTCTTTTGTGGTCATAAACCTTGTGTCAAAATTTCATAGATTTCTATTAACTCAAACTAAAGTTATAGTGCGAAAACCAAGAAAATGCTTATTTGGGCCCTTTTTGGCCCCTAATTCCTAAAATGTTGGGACCAAAACTTACAAAATCAATACCAACCTTCCTTTTGTGGTCATAAACCTTGTGTTAAAATTTCATAGATTTCCATTCACTTTTACTAAAGTTAGAGTGCGAAAAATAAAAGTATTCGGACGACGACGACGACGCCAACGTGATAGCAATATACGACGAAAATTTTTTCAAATTTTGCGGTCGTATAAAAAGAAGGGGCAAAATATATTTTATTTCAAATGTAACAATGTGATTACAATACATAACAAGTAAATTTTGTCAATGTCTTGCACATCTTTTCAGAAGTTTTTAAGTAATGTACATGTACCAAGCTATTAAGTTTCCTGGATTTTTAAGTTTACCATCTGGATACTTATGCCCACTGTTCTAGGACAAAGATGACAACAAGTGGCAACTTTCTTATTCCTGTTTACAAATTGAGAAATTAATTGCTTATTGTGATTTTTTATGAATGGACAATTATGTGCATGTGAGTTTTATGTTTGCTATTCCAGAAAAAGATGCATAGAGATTCTGATGTATTATACATGTACATGTACATGTATGAATTATGTATCCATGATGAATAAAAGTTTAAAAAATCTTTCCAAATAATGTTTAACAGTAATTTTTGGTGCATTACAATAGAGAGTAAATTTTCTTTAAAAGGAAAACAAAATTTGAATCATTTGGACGATTCACATTAAATGTTTTTAACAGTAAAGGATAATTATTGACACCTCTGACGAGTGACTATTATAAGGATATTACGATAATCAACGACCAAATTTCAACTCATTTGATGCTAATGGTAGCTGAAAATGACATAAGAATGCTTAACAGTAACTTAGAGCATTTCTACCCTCATGTTAGCTGCAAAAACGTAGCTCTATTGTCCTTTGAAATTTTAATGGTCCGCAAATACATGTATCAAAATCATCAAATGGACCTTAAGAGCTATGTATTCGCAGCTACCCTCATGTGGGTATCAATTTGTTCCTTCTCAAGTTCTTGATAAAAAAAAATTATTCCCTCTATCTGTGATGCATTAATGTACTTAGATCTTTACTGAATTCCACTGTCAAATAGACATAACATAACTCCTTACCATGTGTTTTACTCCATTTACTGAAAATAGAAAAATAAAAGTTTATTCTACAGTAATTCAACTAATTATTAAATAAAATGTCTTGCATACAAATAATTACATTCATTCTAACAACATTTTTTTACATTTTTATTCTGATAAAATCACTGACTTGGTAAACTTATAATTTCTTAATAAACAAATTGAACAAAAAATATAATAGATTTAAACTTTTAGCCACCGCTTTACAAGCAGAGCCAAATACAATGAAAGTCCCAACTATGTATTGGCTTCCGAAGCTACACAAAACCCCTTACAAATATAGATTTATTTCGTCTTCAAGCCATTGTTCAACTACTAAATTGTCTATTCTTCTTACCAGCACACTTGGTACAATTAAAAACCTAATAATAAATTGTTCAAATAAGGCCTTCGAAAATAGTGGAATAAATTACTTTTGGAGTGTCAAGAACTCGTTGGAAGTACTTGATAAATTGCATGCTTATATTGGTGATTTTGAATCTGTTCAAAGTTTTGATTTTTCTACCCTGTATACCACATTGCCTCACATTCCCATTAAGAAAAAATTCACACACCTAATTAAATGGGCATTCAAAAAATCAGAATGTGAATATATATGTTCAAACTCTTTTAGGTCATTTTTTAGTAGCAATAAACAAAAAAACTATGTTAATTGGACATGCTTTGATACTATATATGCCCTTGAATTTTTACTAGATAACATTTTTGTTCGCTTTGGGGATTCCGTATATCGTCAGGTTATCGGAATTCCAATGGGGACTAACTGTGCACCACTTATTGCGGACCTGTTTTTGTATTGTTATGAGTTACAATTTATGACAAAAATAAGCAAAGACCCATCGAAACAACATCTGATAAACAAATTTAATAATACTTTTAGATATTTGGATGATATTTTGGCTCTCAATAATGACGACTTCAGTATGTATATTAATGAAATTTATCCTGTTGAACTTACTTTAAATAAAGCTAATACTAACAATGACCACTGCCCTTTTCTCGATCTTGATATCTATATCACGAATGGAAAGCTGAATACTAAAATTTATGATAAAAGGGATGATTTTTCATTTCCTATCGTTAATTATCCGTTTTTAGATGGTGACGTTCCCTTGTCACCATCTTACGGTGTTTATATATATCTCAACTTGTACGATTCGCTCGTGTATGTAACAATGTTTTAGATTTTAACGAGAGAAATTTATGTATTACTGAAAAATTATTACACCAGGGTTTTCGATATCACAAACTAGTTAAAACATTTACTAGATTTTATCATCGGTATAAAAACATCATTCGTAAATATAGCTCAACATGCAGACTTCTAATACGTTCAGGTATTTCACATCCAATTTTTTATGGTAATATTCTTTATAAAGCACAAAGGTGTCAGTATTCACCTCCGAAACTTACAAAACCTTTGAATAGACTTATTAAGAAGGGATATAATTACGATACTGTTGTCAAGTCATTAAAGATTGCATATTTTGGCGTTAATATTGAGTCACTGATAAGGTCTTTGCATCGGAACTAAACACATTTATTCTAAAAACAGTTGCTGGCATGACACGGGTTATGTTCTTCTCATATATGTTATGATGGTATGATACTAAACCCCTAACGGGAAGGATTGTGCCTGATGTTCATATGATGAAATCATAATCTTTCAGTCAGTTTAATTGAAGTCTGGAGCTGGCATGTCAGTTAACTGCTAGTAGTCTGTTGTTATTTATGTATTATTGTCATTTTGTTTATTTTCTTTGGTTACATCTTCTGACATCAGACTCGGATTTCTCTTGAACTGAATTTTAATGTGCGTATTGTTATGCGTTTACTTTACTACATTGGTTAGAGGTATAGGGGGAGGGTTGAGATCTCACAAACATGTTTAACCCCGCCGCATTTTTGCGCCTGTCCCAAGTCAGGAGCCTCTGGCCTTTGTTAGTCTTGTATTATTTTAATTTTAGTTTCTTGTGTACAATTTGGAAATTAGTATGGCATTCATTATCACTGGACTAGTATATATTTGTTTAGGGGCCAGCTGAAGGACGCCTCCGGGTGCGGGAATTTCTCGCTACATTGAAGACCTGTTGGTGACCCTCTGCTGTTGTTTTTTATTTGGTCGGGTTGTTGTCTCTTTGACACATTCCCCATTTCCATTTTCAATTTTATTGAGCACTTGCATGTTTTAATCATAATTCAGGCTGCCATCCTAAATGCTCACATAATAAATACATAAATAATATTCTTTTTAGTTGTATTACCTAACGATAAGTTGGTGCATTTCGGTGATTGTTGCCACAATAAGTGGTTAAATCTAGTCGATGCTTTCCTCAATGACGCCATGACATTTGTTTATATTGGAGAGTCAATGTCGAGTTATCTCCCCTTATTTGTATCTGTCAAAATGTAAATCGTAAATCTCTTTGGTCATGGTCATGGTCATGGTCAATGTAAGAAAACGCCATTAAGATCATCATCATGTAGCTTTAAATTACTGATTTTTAAGGAGTTTTGCCCGATATTAGAAAACCTATGAGCTTTAAGGAACAATATCAACAGATATATATCTTATATATTATAGGAGATATCCTATATATCAAAGGAGATATCTTATTTAGTTTATAAAATATCTCCTAAATTTTATAAGCTATCTCCTAAAGGTTATAAGATATCTCCTAAAGTTTATAAGATATCTTATATAGTTTATAAGATATCTTATATAGTTTATAAGATATCTTATATAGTTTATAAGATATCTTATATAGTTTATAAGATATCATATATAGTTTATAAAATATATTATATAGTTTATCAGATATCTTATATAATTGTCTTTATAAGATATCTCATAAACTTTATGAGATATCTTATAAACTATATAAGATATCTTATAAACTATATAAGATATCTTATAAACTATATAAGATATCTTAAAAATCATATAAGATATCTTATATAAAAATTGTTTATAAGATATCTCATATACTTTATAAGATATCTTATAAAGTATATAAGATATCATATACACTTTATGAGATATCTTATTTAACATTAAAGATATCTCATATAATATTAAAGATATCTTATATAATATATGAGATATCTTATAAAAATGAAATTATATAGATATCTTATATATTAAAGGATATATCTTATGTATTATATAAGATATCTTATATATTATAGGAGATATCTTGAAATTCGAATAAATAGTAAAACGGCTTGCCATAGAAAATGCTAGAATTACTTTTCGTGCTTTATACAATAAGATATTTTTATTTTCCAAATTAAAGGGCCCATTAAGAGCATAACATTAATTACAACATGACATAAACATTACAGAGTGATTAAAGAAACATATTTACATAAAATAATAATTCAAATGCATGAGGAACTGAGAATCAGTGGTCAAGGGGAGATAATTTTGATATCTTTTAGAGTACTTAAGTTAACTAATTTTCTGATTATACAATAGCTATAATATTGCATGAATGTTAGTTTTTATTTCAAGTTAAGGAACACCAGAAGTGACTGGTGGCCGCATGATATAAATATGGTCGCTCCGAGGGGTTTCACCGTGAGTCATAGTAAGACCCGTACTAACCATGACGGGGCGTCCGTTTGGTTGTGCGGGATGTCTATTTAGTACTGTGATGGCTTTTGTATTCGTTTTGATTATTAAAACATTCTGATTTCTGTGAATCGCCCCATAGAATTTTCTTTGTAATTTTTCTTTTTTAAATATTTTGAAAATGTCATCTCCGTTTCTACAGGAAACACCACGAATCAAACTCGTACCTTTGCCAAAGTGGGACATTTTTTGGGGCTATGTTGGATGTATAAATTCGCAGCCACGGTCTGGTCGGATACATCCGTTGTCTCGATCATTCGTGTTGAGAGAGTACATGCCAGGCCCTCTACACTTTTAAGAAACATTGTAACATATCTGAAGATTTCTTATGGGACCCGTTGCAAGCACAAATATCATCATGACGGTCCAAAAAACGTATTGTTCTCGTCCCGTATATGAAGGAAATATTTGCCGCTGGACATAAAATGTTAAACAATAATCAATTACAAATAAATCACTGCCCAAAGTCAACAGTTAAAAGCATAAATAAATACATTTGTACATCAGTTTTGACCATTTAAGAACATTGTGATTTTAAAAATAGTTTGTGCGATGAGTAGATTAGACCAGATGCGAATGTGTGCGTTCAAATAATGAACTTGAAGTCATAAAACTTTGCTCAGTGCTTGGAGCACAAAAATCATGCTCGAAACATGAAATCAAACATTTTGATTGGTTCATTTTGGAGTCCGAGTACAAAAAACTGACTCGAAAGTTTTATGACTTCAAAGTTACAGCTTACGTTAACGTTGTCACGTGCAACAATGGGTCCTGCAGACACGACCCAACAGGTAATCACTGATGCACGTGCATTGCCACGACATGCGTTATGCTTAGATTTGGTTGAAATTTTCCCTCAAAAACATTCAATAATTTTTTTTTGGCCTTTTGAAGATCACATGTACTTTTTGCTATACAGGTACATTGAGCTGTTATCAAAAACAATGTATAAAAGTTTTGAAACCGAGTCAGTGATTTAATTGTGACCACCCCTCCCACCCCTTGATTTTTTTAAACCCATCCATAGTTAACCCAAAGATGTCTTTTTTACTATTCATGTGTCTTTTAAACCATTTGCATTATTTTATTTTAACAGCTTAATCGTTGATTTGCAATTGTCTGTGCATTTAATATAGTCAGGATTTTATTGAACCGAATTAGCAAGGTTAAAATAATATGTTCCAGACCGTATCATATGAGTATTTGGACCGTACGCGTACGGTCTGACTTATATTAAGAAGTTGGTCAAGTTTATTATATACAAATGCATATAACAGATCAACATAACTTAACTCTCAAATTAATATAAAATAGATCAATTTTAATTAAAATAAAAACTTTACATTTTAACTTTTTATGAAATTCACTCTAATTGTAATTTAAAATCTGTTAATCTCTACTTGTATTTAGCATGTCGATCTGTATACGTTAATTGAATTTTGATCACTGAAATTGAAAGTATCAAAGTAAACATAATGTGGAAGGACAATTGTTTGAGAATATTTAGCAACTTTACAGAAAAATGCAAATGCAAAGGAACATGCATGAACTGCAAACATGATAATGTAAAAAATATTACGTAACGTGTGTCACCTTGGGCGAGAGTACCAAAATTGGATTCAGATATACAATTAAACAAATATTTAATTTCAATTGTTCGTTTGTTCATTTTATCCATCTAATTGTAATAATAATGTAAAACTTAAAATAAAGACTGTGATAAATGTTTGTTTAAATTTAACCCATATGATCCAATAACATGTATAATCAGCTCGTACGGGCCCATACGCGTATACTCATACGGTCGGACCATACGCGTATGGTCGGACCATACGACGGTATACGTATACGTATACGGTCCGGACCGTACGCGTACGGTCAAAATACTCGTATGGTCTGGAACATACAAAAGAGTTTCAGTTAATTTTTTATTAAGAATATTTAAATTTTGTACTTACATGTACATCTATATCCATAATTCATTCTGTTTTTGGAATTTTATTGAAACTTGGCCGATATAATTCACAAATCAATTCAAATACTTTTTTGAATAATCATTCAATCGCCGTCTGAAGTATATATACTAGGATATGAACGTACATTACTTAAATAACTATTCAATATGACATAACATGTAGAATGCCAATAAAGCAAAAGTACTCTCTCTTTGTAAACAGATCAACAACGTGCGTATGTACCAATCCTTATTTATTTATGAATGATTCTAACTGTTGTCGTTGTCGGAATCTGGGAGAAATTATATAAGTAATATTAACTACCTATTAACACCATGGTTCGGTTATTGACTTGCGTTTTATTATTATTATTCACGTTCCACTCCATTAATATTAGAAAGGGAAAATACAGTTTATATTTAATAACATCTTGTACTCTTTTAAGCCTTAAGCAAGAACTGACATACTGACACAGATAAACAACATCATTGGACATGGTTTCATAACTGATGTCCGAAACGATTGCTTAATAGTCGCAATAATGTTTACTTAATGACTTGTGTATATTATGTATCGTCATCCTTTTGATTAGTCGCTGATTTGTAAACAAATTCATCTATATTCATAGGTCACGCTGTTCTTTTCCATCTATATTTAGGTCACCTTACTGACACAGAGTTCAACTAGGTGAAAAAAGATCAATACTTGGCATGATATCTGACATAACTGTAACATCAATACAAGAAATGGTATGATGCATGCCAATGATACAATTTTCCACAGAAGATACAACTATGCTGGGTCCCATGGCTCACAGCACTTAGAAACAGTAGCTGATACATGGAGGTGTTCAGGGATTGGAACCCCTTTTTTGTTTAACAACTAATGCTTTTATATGGGAGCATATCTTTGGACCCCCTTTTTATATGGTTCGCATGTTTTGGAACCCCTTTAAAAATGGCCGAATCTGCGCCTGAGAAAACACATACAGTAAAGGCAGATATAACAGTAATAGATAACAAAATTTGAAACAATTCAAAAGGGAAACTAAGGATCTGATTCAAGGATATAGCATTGAACAACAACATTTGTTACAGACGCAAACAAACACAATCCGTTAGACCACAGATTAATAATGTGACGGGGTAATAATGTTCGGAAGTTTTCAACCCTCTCCGAGTTATCTTGAGACAATGATGTAACAACACAACCTAAGTCAAGATTTACTCATAAGTCCGGTACTATCAACAAACACGAAGTATCAAACAGGACACACAAAAAAAAAAACGATCTAAAATTACTCACAGTAACTAAAGCTAGCTCAAAACAACAAAGCATATACCCATTGCTAGAAGATTATACGAACACTTCATAAAGCTGGTGCGCTTAAACCGTTTTTCTTTATTAACCTTCATCTGGTACGCTGCAACTCTAACATTGAAAGTCATGGATGTAGAAGTAATTGATTTATATAAATGCGAAAATGTATGACTAAAATGGATCCAAAAAGAATAGCTAAATATATGTAAACTTACCTTGCCTGAGGGAGTCGAAACATTAGTTTCTTAATAATTTGTTACATTTCTAATAGCGTATCAAAAATCATTTCACAATCGAAGCAGGTACAGTACTAGTAGTGTAATGGCAACATTGGGACTAGCAATTCACAAGCAGTCGCTTCGTATATGTACCAAGTCAGGAAAATGGCAGTTGTTATCTTATAGTTCGTTTCTGAGTGTGTTGCATTGTTGTTTTTTTTTTTTTTTTTTTGTTGCGATTCATGCAGTGTTTCTGATGTTTCGTTGTTTCCCCTCTTATTATTGATGTATTTACCACAGTTTTAGTTTGTAACCCGGATTTGTTTTCCCTCAATCGATTTCTGACTTTCGAACAGCGTTATACTACTGTTGCCTTTATTCGATACAGCGTTGAAATTGGCAGTGTAAATTTGGTGCGTCGAAGTGGTTTTTCTCGATAAACCTTTATTAGGAAAATATCATTCCCTCCCTAAGAAACAAAAAGAAAACAGAAGCAACGTATGTAAGAAGAGTTTGAAAAGAGGTGCAAAGGGACAAAAAACGAATAGCAAAATCCTTTTAAAGGCAACTTTGCCAAACAGAACTGAATTCTCAGTTCTCTTAAACAATTTCAAAATCAATCGACCAAGTGCTAGATGTAAGTCAACATATGAGACCAACTTCACTATATCTGTCGTATCACGTGTTGCAAGTTCGATGGCATAGATGGTAGTAGCATAATCACAAAACTTTAAATTATTCAGTGATAAGACATCATATATAACAGAACAAGAAGTATAAGTATAATAAACGCTTCTTTACATTCTTCATAAGAAGCACCTGCGGAAAGTCTTTCTCATAGGAACGAACGAACAAGTCAACACGAAGAGGGACACAGTTGGTTTCTGTGGGAATATCGAGTGTTTGCTTAAAAACCCGAGCTCTAAATTAAAGAAAAAAATGTTGTCAATCATTGAATCAAGCAGCTTGATAATGTCAGTTTCAGAAAATATTTTGATCTGTTCAGATTATGTATAAACGGCTCAGTTTTTTTTTTATTTTAACAATACACCTGACCATCATACTGAGTTGTTTGAAAGCTACTCAACAGTACTGAATTACCCGCAAGCCAATTGTCTAAACAATACTAGTTTTACCGCTATGTATTAGTCTTGAAAATTTACCGAAAAACTGATCATGAGCGAACACTATCGGTTAGACTTTTCTAATGATATTAAGATCAAAATGACATTTTACGACTATAAATTATTTACAAGTGATTTTAAAACCCAACAATTTTAAATTCAATTTTGTTCAAACAACTTCGCTTTAACCCCATTCGGAGTATAAACGTCTTCTGTTTCGTGGAATACGCATCGATTGAAATTGTATTTTCAATTGATAGATTTAAGCTATCAATATTTCAATTGGTTGTCCCATTACTATGGTGCCTGGTTAATGCCATTTCGCGTTTTCGCGTTTTCGCCCTTTATATTCTATAGGGCGAAAACGCGAAGTCGAAAACGCGAAAAGGCGAAATATTTCATTTTCCGATTTCGCGTTTTCGCCTTTTCGCGTTTTTTGCGTTTTTACGTTTTCGCGATTTTTCGATTTCGCCTTTTCGCGATTTCGCCTTTTCGCCTTTTCGGGATAAACTTGTATTATAACATAAAATTTTAAATATAATCGATTACAGATATGAAGTTATATGACAATCATCTGAATGACTTATACTTTGTAGTCTTGTCTCCTATTATATTTAAAATGTTATGTTATAATAACATGTGTATCGCGAAAAGGTGAAATCGCGAATTCGTCGAACATACTATTTGTGTTAATCTTTTTCATTTCGCAAATTTAAGAGCCATTCACTAACTACCTTGTCTCTGTAAAACACCATTTAACCGGCCTTCACTACGAAAGCCACACTAGAATATGTGTTCCCAATTTTCCATTAAAATATTTGTTTTCGCTATATATATCATGTACAGCAGTGTTTTGTATGTGTTTCCGATTGCCATTGCAACAACATTGATGTCGGATTCGTTTTCAGCAGTTTGCTGTGTGTTACCTATTTACAAATTATATTGATAGATGGTTCCAGGATGTCTGTAAGGTCACTATGGATTCCAAAGATAAATTTCATTATCTTTTCAGTTATACCGCTAACAGACAAGATAACGTAATATGTTTAAGAGTATTTCACATATTTTACAAATACAAACAAACATCAAAATAAAACTAGTATCTCAATTGTTTGTAAAACAATTGAAAGGTCTTTCCTGTAAAAGTGATGTTTTCGTAATGTTCTTTGTACGACCTTTCGTTTGATATACGACAAGCATACCTTCTGAAACTTTTCGCTTTTTACACTTAATGACCTCATCCGCTTACATTTTTGAGATCGGAAGTATGATATATGTAACACAGGGTAGATGAGCTTTCATTTGATATGCGACAACGCCATGTTCTAAAAAGTTTGATTTTTGCACTTAATAACCCCATCCAACCAATTTTTGGAGGTTGGGAATTTGATATTTCAAATGTACACATCATGACCTTTCATTTGATATACAACAACCCTATAGTAAAAGAAAATTTATTTTTTTGCACTCAATGACCCCATCCAACCCATTTTTGTGGGACGTCAATTTAAAATTTGATATGTACGCTTTATGTTCTTTCATTTGATATGCGACAACCTTACCATCTGAGAAATTTGAATTTTGGCACTAAATGACCCCACCCTTCCGCCTGGGATGAAAAAGAGGTTTAAAATTTTCATTTTTAAGTAGAGTTTATTGAGACCTTCAATTTGATATATCAGATGACCCCATTTGACAAAGTGCAAAAAATGATGCAATATCAACTATATAAATAGAAGTTATGAAACTTACAAAGTCAATGCAAAACTTGAAAATTTCAAATTGAATTTTTGGCGTTTTTTTCCATGGAATGTTTTTGGTATTTGGTCAAACATATAACTATGTTAACCTCTTCAATTTCTAAAACATTTTAAGAGGTGCGCTCTTGTTGATTCAGAAATACATGCCTCCGCTCGCAAAACTTCAAACTGCATTATCTCTACAACGACAATAGATATCTCAAATCTGTTAAATGATAAATAATCTACAGTTGAAGGACAACATTATAGAAAAAGAATTGGGACAATTTCAAAGTTCACCAAGGTCACAATTAATCATCAAATATATGATGCAATACCAAACTTAAGAACCGGAAGTCGTAGAGACATGGGACTAGCACCATTCAACTCAGGACCACTTGACCTTTCAAATATCACAAGGTCAAGGTCATAGTATACTGTGAAGGTCAAGGTGAAATTTCATCATGACCTGACTTTGACCTCAAATTGAAGGTATTGAATTACTGATCATCTTTGTAGTTTATAGTAGGTTGATATCTGTTACCTTTAAAAAGATATACACAAAATACTATACTGCTAAGAATCATCCCGTTGGAACTTTTGAACAGACAGTCGGACATTTTTGGACTTATCATATAAAATGTAGAGCTCGTCGAGAGGAACATTTTATACGCTGAATGTATGCAGCAAAGTCTTATCGTTTTCCTAATATGTAAGCTTGAAATTGCAGCGTAATTTTTTTTTGCACTCAGTGACCTTTGACCTTGACTGCATATTAAAGGTCACAAGAATTAAAGATTAATGGTGAAGGTCCTCAGTCTCTACGACTTCTGGTTCTCGAAATACAATTTTTCTAAAATTATGTACAATTTTTCAAGGGGAATAACTCCTTATAAGGGTTAATAACAAAATTATTGTACATGTTCATTAACATTGCCATCTGCTCCTGTACATGTTGCCGTTTTCAAATCGATTCTATCTCTTATACTTTTTGAGAAAAATGCAATTAAAAGAAATTCATTCAAGGGGATATAACTCTCAAAGGGGACGATGAAATCCTATGCAGCCTCATATGGTAATACATCATGATGATATGTACCTATTGTCCAAATAAGGTCATGATATCTTTTAAAACTTTTAGGGGGGGCCATGTTGAAAAAAATCAATAAAAGGGAGATAACTTCTAAAGGGGATGATGAAATCCTACAAAAGTTCATCTGGTAAAAGTTCATGATGAGGTCTATCGATGGTTCAAATTTGGTATTGATAACTCCAATAGAAGCGGTAGGAGGGCGTGCCAAACAAATGCTGGAAGGACAAAAGAAGAAAAAAAAACACTAGTATCTCAATTGTTTGTAAAACAATTGAAAGGTCTTTCCTGTAAAAGTGATGTTTTCTTATTGTACTTTGTACGACCTTTCGTTTGATATACGACAAGTATACCTTCTGAAACTTTTCGCTTTTTACACTTAATGACCTCATCCGCCTACATTTTTGAGATCGGAATTATGATATATGGAACAGAGTAGATGAGCTTTCATTTGATATGCGACAACACCATGTTCTAGAAAGTTTGAATTTTGCACCTAATTACCCTATCCAACTAATTTTTGGAGGTCGGGAATTTGATATTTCAAATGTACACATCATGACCTTTCATTTGATATACAACAACCCTACCTTAAAAGAACATTTATTTTTTGCACTCAATGACCCCATCCAACCCATTTTTGGGAGACGTCAATTTGAAATTTGAAATGTACACTTTATGTTCTTTCATTTGATATGCGACAACCTTACCATCTGAGAAATTTGAATGTTTGCACTAAATGACCCCACCCGTCCCCCTGTGATGAAAAGGGGGTTTAAAATTTTCATTTTTAAGTAGAGTTTATTAAGACCTTCAATTTGATATATCAGATGACCCCATTTGACAAAGTGCAAATAATGATGCAATATCAACTATATAAATAGAAGTTATGAAACTTACAAAGTCAATGCAAAACTTGAAAATTTCAAATTGATTTTTTGGTGTTTTTTTCCATGGAATATTTTTGGTATTTGGTCAAACATATAACTATGTCAACCTCTTCAATTTCTAAAACATTTTAAGTGGTAAGCTCTTGATGATTCAGAAATACATGCCTCCGCTCGCAAAACTTCAAACTGCATTATCTCTAAAACGACAATAGATATCTCAAATCTGTTAAATGATAAATGATCTACAGTTGAAGGACAACATTATAGAAAAAGGATTGGGACAATTTCAAAGTTCACCAAGGTCACAATTTATCATCAAATATATGATGCAATACTAAACTTAAGAACCGGAAGTCGTAGAGACATGGGACTAGCACCATTCAACTCAAGACCACTTAACCTTTCAACTATCACAAGGTCAAGGTCATAGTATACTGTGAAGGTCAAGGTGAAATTTCATCATGACCTGACATTGACCTCAAATTGAAGGTCTTGAACTACTGATCATCTTTGCACTTTATAGTAGGTTGATATCTGTTACCTTTAAAAAGATATTCACACAATACTATACTTTTAAGAATCATCCCGTTGTAACTTTTGAACAGACGGTCGGACATTTTTGGGCTTATTGTATAAAATGTAGAGCTTGTCGAGAAGAACATTTTATACGCTGTATGTATGCAGCAAAGTCTTATCGTTTTCCTAATATGTAAGCTTGAAATTGCAGCATAATTTTTTTTTGCACTCGGTGACCTTTGACCTTGGGTGCAAATTAAAGGTCATATGAATTTAAGATTATTGGTGAAGGTTATAAGTCTCTATGACTTCCGGTTCTTGAATATAAATTTTTGAAAAAATATTTTTAATTTTTTAAGGGAAATAACTCCTTATAAGGGTTAATAACAAATTAATTGTTTATGTTTATAAACATTGCCATCTGTTCTATTACATGTTGTCATTTTCAATTAAATCATATCTCTAATACTTTTTGAAAAAAATGCAAATAAAAGAAATTGATTCAAGGGGATATAACTCTCAAAGTAGATGATGAAATCCTATGCAGCCTCATATGGTAATACATTATGATGAGATCTACATATTGTCCAAAAAAAGTCGTGATATCTTTCAACACATTTTGGGGGGACCATGTTGAAAAAAATCAATAAAAGGGAGATAACTTCTTAAGGGGAAGGTGAAATCCTACAAAAGTTCATCTGGTAAAAGATCATGTTGAGGTCTATTGATGGTTTAATTTTGGTATTGATAACTCCAATAGAAGCGGTAGGAGGGCGAGCCAAACAAATGCTGGAAGAAAAAAAAGAAAAAACTAGTATCTCAATTGTTTGTAAAACAATTGAAAGGTCTTTCCTGTAAAAGTGATGTTTTCGTAATGTACTTTGTACGACCTTTCGTTTGATATACGACAAGCATACCTTCTGAAACTTTTCGCTTTTTACTCTTAATGACCTCATTCTCCTACATTTTTGAGATCGGAAGTATGATATATGTAACACAGGGTAGATGAGTTTTCATTTGAAATGCAACAACGCCGTGTTCTAAAAAGTTTGATTATTGCACTTAATAACCCCATCCAACCAATTGTTGGAGGTTGGGAATTCGATATTTCAAATGTTCACATCATGACCTTTCATTTGATATACAACAAACCTATCGTAAAGAAAATTTATTTTTTGCACTCAATGACCCCATCTAACCAATTTTCGAGAGACGTCAATTTGAAATGTGAAATGTACGCTTTATGTTCTTTCATTTGATATGCGACAACCTTACCATCTAAGAAGTTTGAATTTTTGCACTAAATGACCCCACCCTTCCACCTGGGATGAAAAAGAGGTTTAAAATTTTCGTTTTTAAGTAGAGTTTATTGAGACCTTCAATTTGATATATCAGATGACCCCATTTGACAAAGTGCAAAAAATGATGCAATATCAATTATATAAATAGAAGTTATGAAACTTACAAAGTCAATGCAAAACATGAAAATTTCGAAATGATTTTTTTGGTGTTTTTTTCCATGGAATGTTTTTGGTATTTGGTCAAAGATATAACTATGTTAACTTCTTCAATTTCTAAAACATTTTTAGGGGTAAGCTGTTGTTGATTCAGAAATACATGCTACCGCTCGCAAAATTTCAAATTGCATTATCTCTAAAACGACAATAGATATCTCAAATCTGTTAAATGATAAATGATCTACAGTTGAAGGACAACATTATAGGAAAGAATTGGGACATTTTCAAAGTTCACCAAGGTCACAATTAATCATCAAATATATGATGCAATACCAAACTTAAGAACCGGAAGTCGTAGAGACATGGGACTACCACTATTCAACTCAGGACCACTTCACCTTTCAAATATCACAAGGTCAAGGTCATAGTATACTGTGAAGGTCAAGGTGAAATTTCATCATGACCTGACATTGACCTCAAATTGAAGGTCTTGAATTACTGATCATCTTTGCAGTTTATAGTAGGTTGATATCTGCTACCTTTTAAAAGATATACACAAAATACTATACTTTTAAGAATCATCCCGTTGTCACTTTTGAACAGACAGTCGGACTTTTTTGGACTTATCATATAAAATGTAGAGCTCGTCGAGAGGAACATTTTATACACTGTATGTATGCAGCAAAGTCTTACCGTTTTCCTAATATGTAAGCTTGAAATTGCAGCGTAATTTTTTTTTGCACTCGGTGACCTTTGACCTTGGATGCATATTAAAGGTCACATGAATTAAAGAATATTGGTGAAGGTCCCAAGTCTCTACGACTTCCGGTTCTGGAAATAAAAATTTTCTAAAATTGTTTACAATTTTTCAATGGGAATAACTCCTTATAAGGGTTAATAATAAAATGATTGTATATGTTCATTAATATTGCCATCTGTTCTTGTACATGTTGCTGTTTTCAAATCGATTCTATCTCTTATACTTTTTGAGAAAAATGCAAAGGAAAAAAATTGTTTCAAGGGGATATAACTCTCATAGGGGATGATGAAATCCTATTCAGCCTCACATGGTAATACATCATGATGAGATCTACATTATGTCCAATTAAAGTCATGATATCTTTAAAACCAACGAGGGAGGGCCATGTTGAAAAAAATCAATAAAAGGGAGATAACTCCCAAAGCGGACAATGAAATCCTTAACAGGATCATTTGGTAATACATCTTGGTGAGATCTAGCGATGGTCCATATTTGGTCTTAATAACTTCAACAGAAACAGGAGGCGGGCATGTCAAAAAAATGTTGGAAGAAAAAAAAAAAAAAAAAAAAAGAAAAAGAAAAAAAAACATTAGAAAAACAATAAGGTCTTTCCCATGTAGGGGAAAGACCTTAAAAACATTAGAAAAACAATAAGGTCTTTCCTCACGGAGAGGAAAGACCTTAATTAGAAAAACAATAAGGTCTTTCCTCGCCTAGAGGAAAGACCTTATAAAGATATAAATAAAAAGTATAAATCCTGTGATACGATTAATGAACAGTTACCCACACCGAGTTTCGACGCGTGTGTGTGTTTGAGTTTGATGCAGAAGCATCTATTCTCTCCATCCGCAAGGAACAAGAGGGATCCTTTTTATTAGCATGTTTATTTTATATAATTTATAGTTTCGACCGAACGTATATATTTTTGAGGATATTTTGGCTATCTTTATAAACCTGTTTCTACGAAAAGTGGAAAGACATAATATGGGAAGCGAACATTGTCTTCCTTTACTAGATAAACATGTGCAGCAAAATATTACAAAAAGGACATTCATATAGTAACTCCCGATGTTTATCCCTTGATAATTCAAAGTATTGGAATTTGTCGTCGATGTTAACGGTAAATTCGGAAGTATAATTACCAATTCTTTTTTTAACAGTCGTCCATCTTTAGTTGTTTTCAATTTTATGCATAATATAAAGGAATTGACAAAAGCAGGCTCATTAATACTGAATAGCTTATCAATACCAGAGAGAATAACAAAAATACAACTATAAAATTAATACTGAATAGCATATCAATACCAGAGAGAATAACAAAAATACAACTATAAAATTGTACTCACTTGAACATCTATATCCATACATATGATTCATATTAATATAACCAGCTCTTGCACAAGAATAGAAATACATGTTTTCATATCAATTTCTCTCACAGAATATTATAAACTGTATTACAAAACACATATAAACCCATTATTTTCTCTTCAAAATACTATGTCTTAATTTTTTTGTCAATTTAGAACCCATTTCAAGACATGTTATTTAATGCATAATAACAATATTGCACAAAGAAGTCTCGGAATCTACAAAGAGCGATAACATTATGAATTGTATACCGTTGACATAATAGTTTTATCAGATTGTACTTTGTTAGTACTGAATTAAATCAATATTGCTGATTATGCAGTGTTAGTATATAAACCATTATAAATATAATAGTTCATTAAACTGAAGTAATAATCATTACGTCATAACAAAGTTACTATTGAACACCTCTATAAACACACGTAATAAACTCCAAATACTATGTATTTAATAATACTCTTTCAAATATCACCATATATATATATGAAAATAATTTTTGAATTGAAAACTATTGAAAAGACTCATTTAATAAGTAATACAGATACAATAATATCTCATAGGGTGAATGACATCTATTGAATTTTATTTTATTTTAATTCTTTTTTTTTTTTTTTTATCTAAACATTTATTCCATCACAGCACTTTCGGAAGACAAAATATTGACTTTGATGTCTCCATTTTCTTTCGTTGCCGTCCAATCCTCATTTTTTTTTGGGCATTTTCTCTCGATAATAATGAAACAATATCTGTAGATCCGCCATGCATTTCATTGCTTACTTATTGTTTGGTTCTCTATGTTTGCTTCTATGGAATTTAGTAGGATTTGAATAAGCCTTAAATATTAGGAATAAGCTCTGACACATCACAACTTTAAACACTACTTGCTGCTGACTAATATAAGTCTTTTTGTTAAGAAGAATTTGAGAAAAATGTGACAGCTTTTTTAAAGTTCATCAAACATATGAAAAATGCAAAGTAGAATGAATATAAGGTCACTACAGATCGAAAAATTGCTTCACTTAAAACTCATTACTGTCAACTTTCTAGCAAAAATAAAGTAATTGTGTTCAAAGTACCTTTGCTAAAAAAAGATGACGATCAACGGATTGATGAAAGTACGTTAAAGTAAAATGAAATAAAGTTTCTCTCAGTTTTGTTGTCGAGCCTGCAACTTTTGTTGCAGAAAGCTCGACATAGGGATAGTGATCCGGCGGCGGCGGACGGCGTTAGCTAACTTCTTAAAAGGTTTATATTTTAGAAGGTGAAAGACCTGGATGCTTCATACTTTGTATATAGATGCCTCATGTTATGAAGTTTCCGTCAGTCATATGTCCAATGTCCTTGACCTCATTTTCATGGTTCAGTGACCACTTGAAAAAAAAAGTTCAGAATTTTTGTAATGTTGAATTCTCTCTTATTATAAGTAATAGGATAACTATATTTGGTATGTGCGTACCTTGCAAGGTCCTCATGCCCGTCAGACAGTTTTCACTTGACCTTGACCTCATTTCATGGATCAGTGAACAAGGTTAAGTTTTGGTGGTCAAGTCCATATCTCAGATACTATAAGCAATAGGCAGTATATTTGGTGTATGGAAGGACTGGAAGGGTACATGTCCAACTGGCAGGTGTCATCTGACCTTGACCTCATTTGCATGGTTCAGTGGTTATAGTTAAGTTTTTGTTTTGGTCTGTTTTTCTCATACTTTATGCAATAGGTCTACTATATTTGTTGTATGGAATGATTGTAAGGTGTACATGTCTAGCGGGCAGATGTCATCTGACCTTGACTTCATTTTCATGGTTCAGTGGTCAAAGTTAAGTTTTTAATTTGGTCTTTTTATCTAATATTATATCCAAAGGTCAACTATATTTGGTGTACGGAAATATATTATGATCTATATGTCAGTCCCGCAGTTTTCATTTGACCATGACCTCAAATTGCAAGTGTTAAGTTTTTGTGTTTTGGTCTATTTTTCTTAAACTATAAGTAATAGGTCAACTATATTTGTTGTATGGAAGCTTTGTTAGCTGTACATTTCTGCCTGGCATGGTTCATCTGACCTTGACCTCATTTTCATGGTTCATTGGTCTTTGTTTAGCTATCTTGGTTAATGTTTAGTTTATGTGACCGTTGTAATAAAGCTTTATACTTAGGACTATCAACATAATATCAGTTATTAGTAAAGAAGGCGAGACATTTCAGTGTGTGCACTCTTGTATTTATTCCGTTTGATATGGATGCGTTAACACACCCCGTAAATATGCTGCACACAATAGTACCCAATTGAACAATGGCTGTTTGTTGAAATATCAATCCACCAAACCCCAAAAAAAGGACAGCAGTTTCACGGGTAGTAAGGTCGTCATATCGAGGAGCGTTTAGTACAGTGATTGTTGTCATAGTTTGGTTAAATTTGTCATGGATAAGTTATACTACTTTTCGAAACGATTGCCTCTGTCAAATAAGCAAATACAAAGCAAATTAAATGTTTGAATCTTTATTGTAAGTCAAACTATCTAAATTGAAATTGTTGTTTTTAAGAAATCAAGCAGAATAACCAAAATATCCAAATTGGTATGGTTTGGTTAAGAGATTGACATGGTTCAGTTAAGAGTCTAGAAATTCGTCATGGTTTTTGTCGAGCCTGCAACTTTTGTTGCAGAAAGCTCGACATAGGGATAGTGATCCGGCGGCGGCGGCGGCGGCTACGGCGGCGGTGTTAGCTAACTTCTTAAAAGGTTTATATTTTAGAAGGTGAAAGACCTGGATGCTTCATACTTTGTATACAGATGCCTCATGTTACGAAATTTCCGTCAGTCACATGTCCAATGTCCTTGACCTCATTTTCATGGTTCAGTGACCACTTGAAAAAAAAAGTTCAGAATTTTTGTAATGTTGAATTCTCTCTTATTATAAATAATAGGATAACTATATTTGGTATGTGCGTACCTTGCAAGGTCCTCATGCCCGTCAGACAGTTTTCACTTGACCTCGACCTCATTTCATGGATCAGTGAACAAGGTTAAGTTTTGGTGGTCAAGTCCATATCTCAGATACTATAAGCAATAGTGCAAGTATATTTGGTGTATGGAAGGACTGGAAGGTGTACATGTCCAACTGGCAGGTGTCATCTGACCTTGACCTCATTTTCATGGTTCAGTGGTTATAGTTAAGTTTTTGTGTTTTGGTCTGTTTTTCTCATACTTTATGCAATAGGTCTACTATATTTGTTGTATGGAATGATTGTAAGGTGTACATGTCTAGCGGGCAGATGTCATCTGACCTTGACCTCATTTTCATGGTTCAGTGGTCAAAGTTAAGTTTTTAAGTTTTGGTCTTTTTATCTAATATTATATGCCAAAGGTCAACTATATTTGGTGTATGGAAATATATTATGATCTACATGTCAGTCCCGCAGGTTTTATTTGACCATGACCTCAATTGCACGGTTCATTGCACAGTGTTAAGTTTTTGTGTTTTGGTCTATTTTTCTTAAACTATAAGTAGTAGGTCAACTATATTTGTTGTATGGAAGCTTTATTAGCTGTACATATCTGCCTGGCATGGTTCATCTGACCTTGACCTCATTTGTATGGTTCATTGGTCTTTGTTTAGCCATCTTGGTTAATGTTAAGTTTATGTGACAGTTGTAATAAAGCTTTATACTTAGGACTATCAACATAATATCAATGATTAGTAAAGAAGGCGAGACATTTCAGTGTGTGCACTCTTGTGGTAACAATTGTCATGGTTTAGATCCAAATTAAAACATAGTTGTGGGATCTAAATATTGATAGTTTGTTTGAAGGCGATTGTAAAGTACAAAATTAACTAATCGACTAAAGAAAAAAGCATTTTTTTCAAATTTGGTGGGCGTAAAAGGCAAATCTTACATTTTTTATTTTTGTACACCGCGTAACGCATTGCGGGGTCAATGAAAATTTCGGGCGTTCTTCCTTCCGTCCGTCAGTCTATGCGTTCATCCGTCCGGTCTCATGTTTACAATTCTTGCCGGATTTTTTATGAAACGTTTATTGTATTTTTTTAGTAATAGTTTGGGCTAGTTCGAAAATCAGTGCCGATCATTTATTTTTAAAAGAGTTATGCCCCTTGGAAACATAAGTTATATTAAAAATTGCAATGTTAGCACTCTCAAATGTACAATTCTTGTCAGAATTTTATGAAAACTTACATCATAGGTTTATATATAGTTATAGGAAAAATTGCATTTTAAGCGCTCTCATATGTACAATTCATACCCGAATTTTAAGAAAGTTAATTCATAGGTTGATATCAGCAATGTTTTGGACTGATTTGAAAATAAGTAACGAAAGAATATATTTTTTTACTATATAACTGTTACGTTTTGAAATAAAATTGAGAATGGAAATAGGGAAGGTCTAAGTAGACGTCATTATTCATTTTTCACGATAATCATCCGTTGTAGAGTCCAGCTACTTAGAAATGATACCTATATGTTTGTATGCCCAGTTTAAGACAAGGGACTGGTTGGGAACCCGCAAACATTTAAACCACGTCATATTCTGTATGACATTGTATAATGTATACAGTTTGTGATGCACTGGCTGTCGTTTTTTCCTGTATATCATATTTATTTTCTGCTTATTTGTTGAAGGCCGTACAGTGACCTAACATTTACGTCATTTGGTTAAGGGTGGATAGTTTTCTCATTGGAAATCATACTGTACCTACTAATAGTTTATTGCTATGTTCTTTCTTATGTCATAGTTTATTCCGAATACACAAACTTTTAAAGAAATTGGCTATAAATGAAAATTCATTAATATATTACTCTAGTGATCTCTTTATACGTGCTTGTTCTATAATTATGATAATTATAATGATAATATTTTAGCTTTACTGTAGACGACTTATTTTATCGAGGGGTGTTTTTTTGCAAGTAGATCATCGTTAATATGTAAAACTCAGATATACTCGTCCGGGAACAAAACAACAATATTAGAAAATAGCGACACTATATTGACTCAAAATAGGATAAAATGGGTCTAACACGAAAATAAGTATCAGTGATATTATTGTTTAACAATATTTTAATTGTTGTACATTATGTCTGTTTATTTTGATCGTAACACTGCCATCATTCACGACAGGAATTATACAACCGAACCATGTCGAACATGAACTAAACCATGACACTAAGGAACCAAACCATGACATCGAAATTTCTGTAATCTTAAATTGTGTGCAAATGCAGGTTTTTTGAGGAATAATTGACGGCGGATTTATACCATATCGAAATATGGGATGTAATAGACAGTAAAGAAATAACTGTACTTTATGCATTAGAAACGAACAACAACTTATAAATTTTGACATACGCAAGCATTATTCTGTGTCAAATATAACTATATGATGAGAACTTTAATGTACTAACATATTAGCAATAAACAAGGATACTTACCAGCTTGAATTTATATTCAGAGATTCCTTTAGCGAATTATCTGAATGTTTATA
>CM034353.1:84440969-84452542 GCA_019925275.1 Mytilus edulis | reverse complement strand
TTTGTATTTACCTGTTCTAAGTCAAGGTCTTTAGTTCAGTGGTTGTTTTATGTTGCCGGATATGAACTAAGTTTTCACGGAATGGTAAATAATTCATACAGAAAAGAGAGTTGAAAGAATAATATAAACTGTTTTCTTTTGTCCTAATATTCTATTGCAATATAACTTTGAATATTCATTGTTGAAAAATAATAATTTTGACCACAATTTAGTAATTTTAACACCGTTTATCATTGTATAGGCCTTCTTAAACTAAAAAGAAACAAATTGATAAACGGTACACAATATTCACGACTCAAGACTTTTAACACACACCACATGTACGTTTCATTAGAATATGTTATTTGATTGGCTTACAGCAATCTCGTGTCATTCTGAAATATTTCAAAATGAAATGTAACATTGATGATGACACGAGCTTTAACAAAAAAGTGCACAGATTATTATTATAAGGAGTTGAAAGAAATCATTTTACACTAGTAATTTTGGGGCCCTTTATAGCTTGCTGTTCGGTGTGAGCCAAAGCTCCGCGTTGAAAGCCGTACCTTGACCTATAATGGTTTACTTTCATAAATTGTTACTTGGATGGAAAGTTGTCTCATTGGCACTCATACCACATCTTCCTATATCTATTTCATGACTACCAAAAAATGTAGTTGTAAGTATTGAATACTTCTATTGGTAATTATATAAGGTTTTTACAGCGTTGACCATGTGTACATTTTTAGAAATGTACTTCAACCAACGTTTTTATAACCATACAAATTTACATAAAGAAGCATTCAATACTTAACAGAAATAAATATATAAGGACAGTTTTAGTTGTCTTTTAATTGATTTATCCATTATAGGAATAAGAAATGGTATCTCAACGTCAAAAGGTTATTTCCCTGTTAAATGTTACAACAATTTTCTAAGGAATTGGCAGTCTAGTTGTTTTGCTGTGATTTACTCGTCTGCTAACAATAACTTTGCAATTGTTCTAATCGTATAACATAGTTTTGTTTAAAGATGGACGCTTAACTAGTTTGTTAATTGTTTTCATTTATATCAATAGAGTTAGTTATCTTGTGTACCAATACATAGATCTTTGAATCTATTAAATCAAAATGTTGTCCTAGGTCTTTCTGTCTAACCTTTTGGAACCAAGGAATCATTACTCATTGGTATAAATGACAGAATTCCAGTGCGCAAGCGTATTACATGTATGTCAACGAAATTACGCAAAGGGACAAACATCAGACAGATTGAAGTGCAAACTTGTTTCCTTTTCAATATTAGCACCAGTGCAGTTTTGATGCATATTTTCTTCTGTTTACCAATTTACCGATATAATGTTCAAACTTATAATCAAGGATCAAAAATGAATATCAAGGATTAAGTTTCAGATATCCCCGCTATGTATTAGTTATGTAATAAATAGTTTTTCCATCAAAAGAAAGTTATCAATCAAGCTATATACCAAAAATCTTAAAAATTAGCTTAAATGTCAAAAATGTGATTTCAAAGGAACTGATGATTACAGGAATTGTGATGATACATAATGAATTGGCTACGCTATATATTCTGCAACCGCACAATTAATTAGTATGGCAGATAATTGTTGCTGTAAGGATATTTTGGAATTCGATTACGAAAATGAAAACAAGTCAAAAAACGCGTTAAGACAAAACCACACTCATTATTTACGTATATTTACCATCTTGTTTTAATTAACAATTAATCATTCATTTTCTTTCATTTTAATTAATTATATTTGTACGAAACCAAACTGAGAAAAACTGCATTCCTTCAAAGATAGTTGAATGTCTGATATTACTCTTTCGGTGCACCTGATGCATACTCGATTTTTGTTCGATTTCGTAGCATTATTTTTATGTTTTAAACGTACAAAATACATTCCAAAAAGATTTAAACCAACAAATGGAAGTTTTTAAAGACCTTGACTGGCTATACAGCCCTAAACCCAGAAAATAAACATGAAAACATACCGTGCCTACACAGAGGTGCTATATTATTTAAAATCTTATTTGTACGGGAACCAGTCATATATGTAGTAATATTGTATAATTTATACCTAATACGCACTTAAGATAAAAAAAAATCTACAAACTCTATATTTTATTCCCTTTTCTCGTTTTCCTCTTGGTATTGAGCGGTCCATGAATAAAATATCATAGAAACCAGGATTAAAATTTTGTATTTGTGGAAGACACGCGTTTCGTCTACAAAAGACTCATCAATGATGCTCGAATAAAATAAAAAGTTAAAAAGGCCAAATAAAGTACGAAGTTGAAGAGCATTGAGGACTAAAAGTTTTGCCAAAAACAGAAAAGGTATAATTATATTCCATGTGTATAATAGAACAAAAGTTTTATTCCAAATAATGAAATCGAACATTTTGACAGTTAACCAATAAAAGTGGAACGCAAATGTATAAGACAATGAGTGATACGACACATACACTTTTACACGAATCACAACAAGCTGCATCATAAACAGCAATTATTCTATAGTATTAAGATTTTTGTGAGCGGAATATTTTGGTAGACCTCAATAACACTACATAATATGCATCTGCAGAACATGATGTTTTGCGGGTAAGGTTATATTGGGTCAAAGAAATACAAAAAGTACTGATGTAAGTTATAACAAATCTTTATAAAAATACAGAAAAAACAGTTATGCAACCAAATTACACATTAAGATGGTTGTCAAGTCTACAAGCAGCGGTATCGACCAAGTGCTACAGAAAACGAAAACAGCACTAAGACGGTACATAACACTACAGGGAGATAACTCTGTATACAATCAGATGAACGTTTTAATCACATTTTATTCTTAAGTATAAAAAGGAATATTACGCATTCAGTGATCAAATTCTGTGTTTGTCAAAGTGCTATATATCCAATGATTTTTTCCCATTAAGTGTGTGGTTCAAGTGTTTTTCAAATTCTTATATTTTTTTCAAATGGTCAAAGTAAATACTTTGTCAAAACTTTATCAAAATTCAACGAGCCAAATTAATTTTAGTCAAGGTGTTTGGTACAACCTTAATATAAAAAACCTGACAACAAGAAAGATAAAGACGAGAACACACATTAAAACTGTATAGAATAAGAAATTAACTCCCTTACACTAACACGAATAATCCAGTCCCTCCCCTTTATCAATCTCTCCTACTTAATGTAGCAATCATAGATCAGCAGAAAATAACGACTGAATGTACGACCTCCACACAGTACGAGAGAAAAACCCTACTTATATAATGGAACAGAAATATGAAGTTTAATTCATGACACAAAATAACTATTCACAATTCTAAACTCATTATTAAAAATAAAACAGTTTTTCATTGCTGTTCTTCATCTCAAAGCCTTAAATATGTCATCAGGGCCCTAAAAAGGGAACATGAAGAGCATTGAATAAACCCAAGACCATAATATGAGCAGGTGTAACCAACAGTCAGGATAGCATACTGAAATGTAGTATCCTTTATAAGTATATGCACTTTCAGCCCAGGGTTCCGACATTTTAATAGTAAAAATTAGAAGGAGTTGGTAGAGAGAATTTAAAAGTATCACAACTATTATTGCAATTCAATATATATTTTTTCATATTATTTTAGGATAATATAAATGTTGACATTTTTCTATCAGCAATTTTAGTTACAGTTTGAAAGTATATTTCTGTTCGTGTTACCTCCCTTTGTCCACACACTTAAACCAGACAAATTCGTGTGTATTGTAGAAACATTGCAACCTTGAAACTTAAATACAAGCTAAGTATTTGGAATACAACGTCTAAAGCATGCTTAACCAGACGAATTGAGGGTAACAAAGCTTCAACTCTTTTAATAAAAAATGAAAAGAAAAAACGTACGAAGCTGCGACTAAACTAAACGGAACAAAACCACTTACTACAAAAACAATACAAAAAGTAATATTTCAGTTTTCCTTACAAACTTAAAGTTTAAGTCGTAGTATATATATTATTGGGAAGAAGCTAGTGGTGCATTTCGATGCATTTTTATCCTACTTTATAAACCTTTGTTTTTCATTTCTTTAAATGAGTTCACAAAATACCTAATTACGTATGTAGCAATATCATACAGCACGTTATTGAAGTTAGTAAAAAGAACAGAAAAATATGCATTAACACTTCAATACGAAAAAACATATATTAAAACAATGTTTGAAGTTATGGAAAGAACAAATGTTACACTGAAATACATGAACATCGCATGCTACTTTGTACTTAGAAAATGATTCTACAAAGCTAGTGCTTTAAATGAGAAATAAAATAAAATTCATTGATGATTTTTTTTCCTCACTTCTATCAATAACAGTTTTTTGAAACACACAGAAAACATTTTATGATGAATTCTATTCTCACGGACCATAAAAATCCTTCGTTTTCTCTGTCTCTCGGATATTTGTCATTGTAAAATTATCTCAATATTGAAAGGCATGCTGCTGTTTTCCTATTCTTATTCAAGTTTCGAAGTTAAAGGGAAACTACTCAATGATTTATGTCTTTATTAAGAACGATAATCCTATCAATAGAACTGAGATACTGGCGTTCAACGAACCATTTGACATTATATAAATACCTCAAGTGTCCCCAGTGTTCGACAAGAGGTAGCCCTCAAGCCACTGGAGACCACACAAATCACCGGGAGTAAAGTCAGGGTCGGTGGTTCATAATTTAATTAATCTGTTCAGAAACACATTTATTATTGATAACAGATTTAAATTGAATTGAAATATATCTTCGGTGGCTGTTACTTCAAACAAAGATTTGAAGAATTCGTCTCTAAGAGGGAATTCGAAAACAGATTTGTCAGTCTAACATGTGAATCCATGACTTGGAAGTTTGAATCGATTTTGACTAAATTAATTCAGTGTTTATTTAAGTAAAACAAATAAATCTTCTTAGATGAAATAAATCTTTTTATAATTGAAATAAATCAAATTCTTTTTTGTAAGTTTCCTAAAATTCAAAATACTGTTCTATGATATGGAAGTATGCGCGTGCAGATGGTTTTCGATTAAAACATGCAGATGTATCATTATTGCTGAGCATGTGTACATTTCACGTCATTATGATTTATTTGATACTATTAATTGTGAAAATGACAGTTGGTAAAAGTAGTCCAGCGGCAGAGATTTTATGAGGGAAATAAGTTTCATACTTTTACGATAGCCAAACATCATCAAATCACTAACTCTATACATTTTAATACATTGTATTAAAATTGTTGTTGTTATACTTTCAAACAAAAAGACAGTTTTATAATTTATTCATTTGTAAAATTTATTGATTTTCATATGTAAAATCTAGATTTTGAAAATTGCAACTTTTGCTTGATAATCTATTCAAAGGTCGTTAGTTTATTCTTTTTCGAGAAAAAACGGTATGAATTAATTAGATGATACAGGGGAACTCACAGATTGCATGATTCTTCCCCCGACAAAAAAAGACAAACATACATGCACAAAACTATTCGGAAAACATCATACATAAGTATTAATTGAAGCAAAACATGAACCCACCTCAATCGTCGCTAACTTGTACTCCCTGAATAATTACGTAGACTGCTTTACTAGTCAAATAATAAGGAAAACCTTATTAATCATGTATTTTTTCAATATAAAGGTATATGAAATCTGTGAAATAAAAGTAGTTCATTTTTGCTGTAGTTATCTTTCTTTCCACATTGCACACTCTATATAGCAGATAACCATTTATGGAAGCCTTATACAGTCATAAAACAATCATCGCCGACAAAATAATGTCGATACTATCATAATAGCGAAAATTAGTACTGCCGTTCAATATGAAATTGTGGCTTTTCAATAACGAATTTACTTTATAAAGGAATATGTCCTCACCAGAATAAATCATTTATGTCATTTACCAGACAGAGGGGGTCGCCTATATTGCTGCACTATTAACGTTCATCAAGCGTCTTAGTGAGCGTCATTGTACAGGATAATCTAGAAATTATATTTTCCACTTTCTTTGCTTTGTTTAATACAAAATTATCGAAACATTCGAATATTCAGAAATTCTGTGACGTCCCAAAATGAAATATTCACTCTACATCTCTTTTAAAATGAAACTAGATGTGTCAAAGCGACACGAATGGCCCCGTCCCAAAAAGTTGAAAAATCTGCAATTTCAATATAAACACATGTGGACACAAACATGATGGTAGTATCACATGTAAAAAATCAGCTCAAAATCTGGAGGGGAATAGAGAAAAATCCATATAACTGTGATTTTCAATAATTTATCAAAGTCCAAAGCCCGTAATTTCAGGGAAAATTAGCGGAGCGGAACGAAACTTAAGCTTGACCTATGACTCATCATGGTTAACTCACATACGAAAAATCAGCCAAATATCTGAAGGCGTTTAGAAAAAAAGTCCGTATAACTGTGATTTTCAACAATTTCTCAAAGTCCAAAGCCCGTAATTTCGGCCAAAATTAGTGGAGCGGAACGAAACTTGAACTTGATCTGTAACTCATCATAGTTAACTCACATACCAAAAATCAGCTCCATATCTGAAGGCTTTTAGAAAAAAAACTCCGTATAAAGGTTTGTTGCGGAATGACGGAATGACGGAATTTCAGAATGACGGAATGACGGACAAGGATAAAACTATATGGCACCGACAACTTCGTTGCGGGGCCATAAAAACAAAACATTTACGTATACGACATATATCAACTGAAAGAAGAGCACATATGGTTACCATCGCTATGCCGAGAATCTGCTGAAAAAACTGTCTACCAAATGTATACATTTAACAGGACCTTTTTTGAATAGAGGGCTGTTTTTAACCACATAACTTCAATTGCCAGATTATTTTGACCCGCTATCCCATTTCAATGCATGATTGATGTCGTAGTACTTAGCTGTGTGCATCCATCCTATTGATTTAATATACACCTTTTCAGGAAAAGATTAGCATTGTTATGGGAACCATGTGTGCTTCTTTTCTAGTCGATACGTTGTTTAACGGTATAAAGTCTTCTAACTCGTCAGCAAATAAGCAAATATATGGTATCCTCTTGTTAAGTAATAAAACCCATTAAACTTTATATGAAGAAAACTACAAATTTAAAGCATATAGGTCTTCTGCGTATCTTGACTAATATATTGCAATGAATAGTGAGGTCGTGTGAGAACTAATCTTTAAGATAAATGAGATGACTTCAATATTTCCGCTTTGAACTTTCCCTTTTGATGTTGTAACATGCCAGAAGCGCATGCAAACTGAGCTTTTATCTCCAAAATGTATTTTTTTCGTATTACAAATTCATTGACAAAAGGTTACTACTTACAAAACATCTATTGAACCAACGGTCATAGATTTGTCGGACGTCATTATGATTATGTTTATCGTTATGAAATAGTTAAGTCATAGAGGACATATGGTATGTTCAATTTCATAACTCCATCATCCTTTCCTCGTTGATGACATTGCCGAATGTGAAGTATAAACCTTTTGCTGGAGCGTTTAAAGGCAAACTAATTGAAATCAACAATGTCTTCGTTTACTTTCCTTCAATTGAATGTTGTAATTTAAGGACTTTATGATCAAATGATTCTTTTTATGATTGAAATCCTAAACTTTTCCAATGATGTTATTGCAGGATGTTTTGCTATGCTTCGAAATGCATTCTTATGTAGTTTTAAAACTGTGAGCATGTTTCTGTTAAGTAACACATACTTGTGAAACATAGACAGAAATCATGTTGTTAATTTTATTCAGGAAAAGTGAATTATGTTATGTTTTCTATAAGTTGAAATAGATATATAAGGTTTACTTTTTAAATTGTTATTTGTATGGAGAGTTGTCTCATTGGCACTCACACCACATCTTCCTATATCTATATAAGATATATTTCATTTCGTTTGAAATTGGGTTTTCCCGTTTGCTATTTTTATAACTTATATAAAGATGGGAACTAGTATAATTAGTTCTCATACTAGTTCTGCAACAGTACGTACTTATAAAGTTTGATGTTATGTGCATAAGGCACAAGAAACGTTTTGGCAATTTCTACGGTTGGGGTTTTATGGTACTTTATAAAGTTTTGCATTTAATAGTTATCAAAGATACCAGGATTATAATTAAGTACGCCAGACGCGCGTTTCTATATAAGACTCATCAGTGACGCTGATATCAAAATATTTATAAAGCCAAACAAGTTCAAAGTTGAAGAGCATTGAGGATCCAAAATTCAAAACCGTTGCGCCAAAAACGGCTAAGGTAATCTATGCCTGGGATAAGAAAATCCTTAGTTTTTCGAAAAATTCAAAGTTTTGTAAACAGGAAATTTATAAACATGACCACATTATTGATATTCATGTCAACACCGAAGTGTTGACTACTGGGCTGGTGATATCCTCGGGGACGAAACGTCAACCAGCAGTGGCATCGAACAAGTGGTGTTAATAGTTATCAAAGGTACCAGGATTATAATTTAGTACTCCAGACGTGCGTTTCGTCTACATAAGACTCATCAGTGAGGCTCATATCAAAATATTTATAAAGCCAAACAAGTTCAAAGTTGAAGAGCATTGAGGATCCAAAATTCAAAAACGTTAAGCAAAATACGGCTAAAGTAATCTATGCCTGGGATAAGAACATCCTTAGTTTTTCGATAATTTCAAAGTTTTGTAAACAGAAAATTTATAAAAAGACCACATTATTGATATTCATGTCAACACCGAAGTGTTGACTTCTGGGCTGGTGATACCCTCGGGGACGAAACGTCCACCAGCAGTGGCATCGACCCAGTGGTGTAAATAGTTATCAAAGGTACCAGGATTATTAATTAGTACGCCCATATCAAAATATTTATAAAGCCAAACAAGTTAAAAAAAAATGTATTAGTATCAAAGTTGCTCGCAGTTACGTCGAACTGAAGTTAGTGACATTAGTATATATTACTATTGCTGCTATGTTTATAACATGTATTTATGTGTTGTTTAAATCGAAGAAATCTGTACAATAAAAAAAAATTAACATATCGTAATACAAAGGAAAATGATATGTTACTGCTAGCAGCTAATCCTTTTTTTGTGTGATTGTGTTTGTCTTGTTTATATCTTATTGAATTCAGAGTAGAAATACTTTTAATACGGACGAGCAGGGCGATGGAGAATTTAAAGGTATCAGTAGGTATCTTAAGGTATGTATGACCTTGAATACTTGTTGCTCGTGATTTTAAATGCAAACACGTAGCATTTGCCAACCAATTCGTGTGGGGGACTGTTTAGTTAAGAAGTGTCGGTTTCAGTCATTCTTCTTTAGAACTCTGTTGGAACATCAGTTTTCTTATGTCAGGCTCTCACCCTTGTATCTGAATTCCGTACAATTTGAAAATGCGGAAGCGTATAATGTATTAATTGAAATATGAAAACTGCATACACTAGAATAGAGGGTATGTTAATGTTGCTAAATGGGAGGTTGACAATTGGAAAGCTATAGTCATCACGTTTAACATTGATTCTTGTTAAGTCGTCACTATCAATGAAAAGTTAAGATATGAAACCAGACCTTGTAGTTTAAGTAGCATCCACAATCTCAAGTTTTTCATTATATATAAGATATGAACACTCTTAGTTATCGGTGAACGACCATTATCAATATATCTGAGAGCAAAATTGAAAATCAAGGCAAGTAGATAGATCTTTTTGCCTTTGAGAGACCCTAGGCCTATATGTTCCTATAAAAATCCGATTCATATGACTACAAACACGAATCGGCCAACCAGCTGCATAGTTAGTACCAATTAGATAATAGAATGTCCTTGGTTCGTCAGAATTGTTTTTATCTATTTTATCTTATAGATAAGATATATGCTAGTATATCATATTTGCCGAAGGCAACATAATATTATAAACAGAATCAATTGACAGACCGATCATGAAGATATCAAGTTTTCTGCCAAACTAATTTCCGCCATTTTGAATGATATTGGACTCGACGTGTATTATGACATTTACGCCAATTTTACGACATGCCGTCAGTAGAATTCACATTTGAATGTCGTATTTATGTCGCCACAAATGTCCATTCTTATTTTCCTGAAAGACAAATTGGTGTTGTTACTGGAATAATTTATGATACTGAATATATTGTGAGGATTTCTGAATTCATACTTCGATATTCTTCGCGACTGTCTGCCATAATATTGTAAAATGACCATTAAATATCATTTAAAGCACACACAAAATATAATAAAACTGGAAAAAAAAGTAGACATTAATGCAAATAAAAATAGAATACCGAGGTCACTCAATATTCATAAACAAAGTCTTAATGTAAAACATTAAAATATTTTTACAAAAATATCGTAATTTTGAAGAACAAATACAGCAATTAACTAAAAGAAAGATAGCTGCTGAGTCTTACTATTGTACAGATACAAGTGCATGTGACCGATTTAATACTCAAATTTATGTTCAATGTCGCTATTTACACAAAAAAAATGCCTGTTTCAAGTCAGGAATATTGCATTTGTTTTCAATTTGTTTGATATGACTATCAAGTATTTGAGCTTTTGATTTTGCAATTTGAAAAGGGACTTTCCGATTTGAATTTACTTGGAGTTCAGTATTTTTGTTATTTTACTTTTTGTTTTGCTGACTTTTATATGTTGTGTTTTGTGAACGGGTTTGTCTTTCGTCGCTTTTTTTTTTTGTCATAGCATTTTCAGTGTCTCTTCAGCTTGTGAGTAATGCATATCCCCTTGGTATCTTTCGCCTCATATTTTGGATTTATATAATCACAATTAACACAGTAGGGACTTTTTATTTTGAATTTTCCTCGAAGTGCAGTATTTTTTTAATTTTATTTTTTGATATAAATTTGAATAGTTTGATCTTAGAATTTTCTATCAGATGAAATGAGGCAGTTATATGCATCTCGTAAGAAAACACATACAAAGAAGTAGCAGTAGTGACCAATCATATTGTAAACTATTTCATCGATCTTGTTAAAAAAATTATTGATTATTTGCTGTATTTGCATTTTAAATGAGTCTTTTTTAAACGAAACTCGCGTATGTCAATATTCTAGTCCTGGTATTTGTAACGAAATTTTAGTAATATTAACACTTAAACTCAACTGCAGTACCTGACACACTATTGCTACTTTGATGGCGGTCAATTAATATCTGTTCAGTGTATTACTAGAGCGGTCGGTACCTGCTATTTACTTGACTAAATAATAAATATGATTCCTTATAGACAATAACAAAAAATAAGTAGGAAAATATAGTTAAAAAAAGGCAACAGTAGTATACCGCTGTACGAAAATCATAAGTCGATTGAGAAAAAATAAATCCGGGTTGCAAACTAAAACTGAGGAAAAAACATCAAATACAAGAAGAAAACAATGAAATAACAGAAACACTAAAGTGCAACAAAAAACCAAACGACAAAATGCAACACACTCAGAAACGAACTATAAAATAACCAAGAGATGATTTCAGCTTTCCAATAGTAAACTTTCCATTTCTAAGTAGCAACATTTCAGCAGCACCTGCATA